>JAJPUD010006646.1:0-22347 GCA_023553655.1 Myrmecobius fasciatus | reverse complement strand
AATTGAAAATAAGAAAACTATTGAATGAATAAATAAAACTAAGAGTTGGTTCTACGAAAAAACCAACAAAAAAGATAAGCCTTTAGTTAATTTGATAAGAAAAAGGAAAGAGGAAAATCAAATTGTTAGTCTCAAGAATGATAAGGGAAAACTTTCCTCCAATGAAGAGGAAATTAGAGCAATAATTAGGAGTTACTTTGCCCAACTTTATGCCAGTAAGTTTGATAATCTAAATGAAATGGAGGAATATCTACAAAAATATAGATTGCCCAAGTTAAAAGAAGAGGATATAAATTATTTAAACAGCCCCACATTAGAAAAAGAAATAGAACAAGCTATTAACCAACTCCCTAAGAAAAAATCTCCAGGGCCAGATGGATTTACATGTGAATTCTACCAAACATTCAAAGAACAATTAATTCCAATACTATACAAACTATTTAAGAAAATAGGGACAGAAGGTATACTACCAAATTCCTTCTATGAGCCCGATATGGTGCTGATAGCTAAACCAGGTAGGGTGAAAACAGAGAAAGAAAACTATAGACCAATTTCCCTAATGAATATTGATGCAAAAATTTAAAATAAGATCTTAGCAATGAGATTACAGAAAGTCATCCCCAGGATAGTACACTATGACCAAGTAGGATTTATACCAGGGATGCAGGGCTAGTTTAATATTAGGAAAACCATCAGCATAATTAATTATATTAATAACCAAACTAACAAAAACCATATTATTATCTCAATAGATCCAGAAAAAGCATTTGATAAAATTCAACAACCTTTCCTATTAAAAACACTAGAGAGTATAGGAATAAATGGGCTTTTCCTTAAAATGATCAGTAGCATCTATTTAAAACCATCAGCAAGCATCATATGTAATGAAGACAAACTAAAACCATTCCCAATAAGATCAGGAGTGAAACAAGGCTGCCCACTGTCACCATTGCTATTTAATATTGTATTAGAAATGTTAGCTTTAGCAATAAGAGAAGAAAAAGAGATAAAAGGTATCAGAGTAGGTAATGAAGAAACCAAATTATCACTCTTTGCAGATGACATGATGGTATACTTAGAGAACTCTAGACTCAACTAAAAACTACTAGAAACAATTCACAACTTTAGCAAAGTTGCATACCCTTTGACCCAGTAGTGTTTCTACTGGGCCTATATCCCAAAGAGATCTTAGAGGAGGGAAAGGGACCCACATGTGCAAGAATGTTTGTGGCAGCCCATTTTGTAGTGGCTAGAAGCTGGAAACTGAAGGGATGCCCATCAATTGGAGAGTTGCTGAATAAATTATGGTATAAGATATGTTATGGAATATTATTGCTCTGTAAGAAACGACCAGCAGGATGATTTCAGAGATGCCTGGAGAGATTTGCATGAACTGATGCTGAGTGAAATGAGCAGAACCAGGAGATCATCATACACAGCAACAACAGTATTATATGATGATCAATTCTGATGGACATGGCTCTCTGCAACAAAGAATTGTCTCAAACCAGTTCCAATTGTTCACTGAAGAAAACCATATACACCCAGAGAGAGGGATATGAAATATGGACCACAATGTAACATTTTCCTGCTCTCTATCGATATTTGCTTGCATTGTGTTGCCTTTCTCTTTTTTTTCTTGTAGATAGGATTTTTCTTGCATAACTTGTCAAGTATTTTAACATTATTAACATGTAGTGGACTTCCTGCCATCTAGGGGAGGGGAGGGGACTGGGGGTAAAATTTGTAATGGAAAGCTTTGTAAAGATCAATGCTGGGGAACTACCCATACATATGTTATACAAATAAAAAGCTTTAATAAAAATTTAAAAAAAAAGATCTATCATGGAAAATGCTATCCTTATCCAGAGAAAGAACCATGGAATCTGAATGCCGATCAAAACATTATTTTCACTTTTTCTTATTTGTTTTTTTTTCTTTCCCATAGCTTTTCCCTTTTGTTCTGATTTTTCTTTCACAATATGAATATTGTGGAAATATATTGAATATGATTGTACATGTCTAACCTATATCAGATTTCTTGTCATCTTTGGGGAGGGAGGAGGGAAGAAAAGATTTGGAACTCAAAATCTTATAAGTGAATGTTGAAAACTATCTTTACATTTAACTGGAAAAATAAAATACTACTGGGAGGAAAGAATTATCCTGTATGTAATAGGTATAAAACAGTGGTTTTGTATGCAAAAAAAAGATGGTAAGTTATTCATAATAAAACAGAAAATACAATTTTAAAAAAAGAGAAAAATGCACAATATCATTAATGATTAAACAAAAATCAAAACAAATTTGAGCTTTCCACCTCACACATAATAGAATAGTCACAATGATAGGAGAAGAAAATGACAAATATTGGAGAGACTATGGGAAAATAAATATATTAGGGGACTTTTCATAGAGATGTGAATTTGTACATTCAGAGAAACAATTTGTCACTATGTTCTGATTTCAAATCTAGGTATCACTGTGCTGCATGATTTTTTTAAAAATAATTAAACTTCTTCAATTAACTAGATTATGAATTTGTGCAAATGAATCATTTTTTCCATTTTTTGGTCATACATGCTATTTTATGTCTTTAATACTACCTTTAATGATGGCTTTTATGTTACTATTGTAGGAACAGACAACATCAATCTTGACTCAGATTCTCATTAGTTCTGCAACCCTAAACAAGTCAAGTAAACTCAGTTTTCTCATCTGCAAAACTGAAATAATAATAGTACTTATCTCTCAGGCTGATGTGAAGTTAAAATGAGATAACATATTGACCATATTAGAAAATCTTCCGATGCTATCTAAAATGAGAGGAAAGTGAAAGATAGCATTTAAGATCTTTTTTAGCTCTAACAGGCTATAAACTTGAGAATATATTGTGCCTTACTAGCATTAATGGATTTGCTGAAATATCCTAACTTTTCAAATCTTTCTTCCTACTCATTCATTTATTGTCAATGACCTTTTCTCTCCAACCTCACATATTACTTTGTTTTGTACCTCTTTAATTCACTTATTTTGATAAATCTATGTGTGTAATTCATACCTTATTATGGGTATGCCCTTAATATCTTTATAGAGTGATATTTTTTTCATGTATTCCAGTAAATTCTCCATTGGGTACCTATGCAAAGTCCTGCTGAAAATCTTACTACAGTTCTTTCATATTTTGTGTATATTTTTTATTCATCACTCAGAGTGACCATTTTAAACTACCAGAATGTAGCTGGCTCACTTTTTTTCTCTTTTCTTTTCTTTTTTTTTTTTTGGTCATACATGCTGATGTGTATGTTTTAATACTACTTTAATGATGTCTTTTATGCTACTATGGCAGCAATACATAGCATCAATTTTGATTCAGACTCTCAGTAGCTGTGCAACCTTGGGCAAGTCATATAAATTCAGTTTCTTCATTTGCAAAATTGGAATAATAGCACTTATTTCTCAAGTTGTGAAGTCAAAATGAGACAATGTATTAAATGAAAATCTTAAGATGTGTAAATTCTATCTATTATTATTACTTCTCATGCTCAAGTCATAATATCGTAAGCTGCAATATACATACACAAACACACACACACACACACACTAATCTTTTTCACACTTTTGGTAGATAGCCATGAATTGGATTCAGAAAGGAATATGAGGAAGATAATATACTGGATTTCATTTGAGAAATTATGCAACATTTCTTTCAATGATCCCACACCAGTTGTTACCACAAAAATCTGTCTTTTCAAATTCAAATATTCTCCCAATTAATTGTATTATATGATTGTGAATACTGGAACCTGATCTCAGAAGAATAGAAATTTTCAGTGTTCCACTGCTTCCCCAAGATACATGTATAGATATAGATACAAATATACAGATATGTATATATGTGTGTGTATATATATATATATATACTGATAAAATAAGTCAGTGACTTTTTTATCCAATCTCATTTTAAATATGGACAATCTGTGTCTTTTATTTTAATGTAGTTATCACAAAATGTTGAGGTGATCATGATCATTATAGAACATTTTAAGAAACACAGATAACAGAGATAATGAGGTATCAGGCATATTATAAATGGTTTGCTCTTGTCAAATTTTGAATGAATCATTTTGTACCTTGTGAATGATGTGAAATCTTGAAATTATACCCTGGCTTATTAATTCACAAATGATTACCAGTATGAAACTAGGAATAACCCACTCATAGCTTTTAAAAGATGCATAAAGAAGTATTTGTAACTGTAGGAAACATTTTTTTATTGCACTATTTACTGCACCTGTGTAGCTGAGAGACCAGACCTTTTGTTTAGTGACCAGAATTTTAATGCTTAAAGATGTTGACCCCCCCCCAAGACTTTTTAGGAATTTGAAGACTGATACAAGAAATGTGTAGTCTCCTCTTACTGTATATCTTAAGCAATCCATATCTGAAAACTGTCTCCATATTAGCCAATCAGCCATTATTTCCTTCTTTCTTTTTAGAATTCTATATAATATAAAATTTACAGACATTATAGGCATGGGGAAAAGCAGACCATCTCTTTTTTTGGTCTCTTCTCTCTGCTGTATTAATTAATAAACTTCTTTCTAAATTATTTCACTCCTGGGTTTTATTCTTTGCTATAATGATTAATCTGCAATTATAGTATCAGAAGTAAGAACTCAATGGTTGACCCTAGGAACAGGAGCAACCAGATAAAATCAATCAGCCCAGCAAAAACTCAGTGAGTAACAAGAGGGTTCAGGTAGAATATGATCCTTATCCTCGTTTGAACTCTACATAATGTAGGAGACCGTGTGATACCTTGATCTAGGAAACTACTCAAGGTAGAGTTAAAATTCGAATAGTCACTCTTATTGACAAATTACTAGATATCCTGAAGCCAATAGTCCTGAGGTTAATATTGTTCTTGCATTTGGCCATTAATCCTCAGGCACACATCTCTTTGTCTCCTTCTTGTCTCTCTCCTTTGCTTTTCTTTTTTATACTTCCCTCCACCATCCTTTAAATATTAGAAACAAATCAGATTCCTGTATATATGACTGTATACCAGTGGCAGCTGTCCTGATATCCTAAAAAGTCTATGACACTATGATCCAAGACTTAAACACAAAGACTACTAGTTGAACTACATGATATGCCAGGAGGAAATCTTTTATCAGATAGTTGTGTTGAGTATTGTTTTATCCTTTATTAATATTATTTAGTTATTGATGGACCATGATGAACCAATGGGCTGAAATCGGTTTTATACCTATGCACTTCAAATGACCCCACATTAATGAGGAAATGTTTTTTTTTTTTTTTTTTTTTTTTTTTAAATAAACTATTGATTAGGTGTGGCCATTCTTGGGCCAAACACTCATACCTCAACAATAAGGAATTCTTTTTTCTCCCTGATTGCCTTTAGTTTCTAAGAAATGTTTTTGTTTTCTATATTTTTTTTAGTGTTGTTTGTATTTTGTGACTTCAGAGATTTTGAAGATGAAAAAAAAAAAAAAAAAAATTCTGTGAAAAACAGCCAAAAGGAAAATTAGGAATCTGTATAAAAATGCAGAAGTATTATGGTTGAAACAGTACTCCCAGATTTCTAGAATCTGATTTACAAATTCTTGTTTAGAAATTGTTTATGTCTGATTTCTAAACTCTCATTTACAGATTTCTATAATCTGATTTCTAAACTCTTATTTAGAATGTTTATCTTTGATTTCTAAATTCTTCTTCCAAATAAACAGGGACTTGTTCTTACTTCAGACTTTTAATGGGAGACATAGCTATAATTACAAAATAAATAAAACAATTTAATTTAATTTAAGAATGAAAACAATACCATAAGATGCTTTATTCTCTATCATTCAATTATACCCAGATTGAAATTCCAGAGATAAGGACATCCAAGTAAAGATTTTCTTTCTTTTTCAATTAATGTTTTTTCCTGGTTTGTAGAAATTTAGGGCACCTTTCTAATCAAAGACTAGATTTGTAAATTAAATTAATATTTTTGCTACAAATTTCCAAATGATGGTTTATGGATTTTTATAAATGCTAAAATATTCTTTTTACTTTAATTGTATTTTAATTTTCCAAATACAGGAAGATATTTTTCAACATTTGGTCTTGCAAAACTTTGTGTTCCAATTTTTTTCTCTCTCTTCTCCCCCTTTTTCCCTCCCCAAGAGAAAAAGCAATTTGATAGAGGATCCCTGACTCAGTTTTCCTATTATACTATTTCCCTTTTAAGCAAGAATTTTTTTTCACCTGATTAATTCTGAGTTTGATTATAAACCCTGTTAATAAAGTGGAATTTGGCTAAATAATTGACTGCTCCAAAAGAGATGTGACTCTGTGACTCTGACCTGGAATTAAACAAAGCTTAGGAAGCTTTATCCTATTATGCTTATGTCAAGTTGGTCTGGGAATTCTTAATGCTATAATCATCAAAAAAAAATTTTCTCCCTTTCATAGAAAATGTCTATTATATATATATATATGATATAAATATAAATATATAAAATGTAAATATGATGAATTCTATTCCACAACACTCAACATTTGAGTTATTATCATGTCTGTATATATACTATATATATTGCAAATACCATGACATATAACTATGAATATCCTTTTTGTTGTTGTTTGTTTTTTTTCAAAATCAAAAGGAGGACCTGGACAACATTTTCCAAAAAATGATCAAGAAAAACTGCCCTGATGTCACAAAATAGGCATTGAAAGAATCCACTAATCACCTCAGGAAAGATATTCCAAAATAAAAACCACAAGAAACAAAATAGCCAAATTTCAGAAATATCAGATCAAGAAAAAATATTGCAAATATTAGAAAGAAGCAATTAAAATACTGGTGAGTCACAATCAAGGTTACTCAAGTCTTGGCAATTGCAACATTAAAGGAGCAGAGGTCATGGAAATGATATTCTAGAAGGCAAATGAATTCCGACTACAAGCAAGGATCACCTACCCAGCAAAATTAAGTATAATACTTTAAGGGGGGAAATGATCATTCAATAAAATAGAAGAATTTTAAGCTTTCATAAGGAGAAGACCAGGACTAAATAAAAAATTTTACCTCCAATAACAAGACCCAAGAGAAGCATAAATAAATTTTTAAAAGAGAAAATAGGACATAATGGATTCAATAGAGCTAAACTGTTTACATTCCTACACAGAAAAATGAAACGTTTAATTCTTGTCCTTTGTTCTCAAAGTCTACAGCTAGTGGGAATATATATAGAGACAGAAAGCCTAGTATAAAATGAATTAGAAGGAACTATATAAAAAATAAGAGATAAGAAAAAGGAGAAATGTGCAGGAGGAAGGGAGAAGTAGAATGATTTAAATTATTTTCAATAAAGAGATAAAAAAGATCTATGAAAGTAGAGGGGAAGATGGAAGGATGGACAATGAGCATCACTTGCTGTATTAGCTCAAAGAGGGTATAATATACACAATAAGTTGAATATAGGAACTTATCTTACCCAACAGAGAAGTAGGAGTGGAGGAGATTAAGTAAAGGGCATTTTGGGGAGAGGAGGGACTAATAAAAGGGAAGGTAAATCAGGGAGGTGGTAAACTGAAACAAAACCCAAGTGAGGACTTAAAGGGTGAAAGAAGAAAAAAGATAAACAAGAGAAAAAAACAGGACTGAGGAAAAGAGATATTAATTTTAAATGTGAATGTGAATGGGATGAACTCTCCAATAAAACAGAAGTGGATCAAACAGATTTAAAAAATAGAGTACTACAATATATTGTTCACAAGAAGTGTACTTGAAGCAAAGAGATGTACACAGAGTAAAGTTAAAGGACTGGAGCAAAATCTAATATGCTTCAGCTGAAATAATAATAAAAAATAAAAAAAAAAGCAGGGCAGCAATCCAGATCTCAGTAGGAAAAAAAAGCAAAAAAATAGACCTAATTAGACAAGATAAGGAAGAAAATTACACCATGCTGAAAGGTACCTTAGACAATTAAGCTATATCAATACTAAATATATACACCCCAAATGGTATAGCATCCAAATTTATGAATGTTAAGTGAACTACAAAAGAAATAGATAAAAAAATTATATTAATGAGAATCTTACTGGTCTCCTCTCAGGACTCAACAAATATACCCCCAAAAAATATAAAAAAGAAACTATGAAGGTAAATAGAATATTAGAAAAATTAGAAATGACAGACATTTTGAGAAAACTGAATGGAAACAGAAATGATAATACTTTTTTCTCAGCAGCATATGGTACCTAAACAAAAATAGACCTTGTAATAGGGCATAAAAACCTCAAGATCAAATGTAAAAATTCAGAAACATTTAATATATTCTTTTCAGATCATTGTGCAATAAAAATTGCATTCAACAAAGAACAGTGAAAAAATAAATTAAAAATTAATTGGAGAAGATAGAGCCAAGATGGTGGAGTAAAAGCAGGGACTCCTCTGAGTCCTCCCCTAAAAACCTCCAGATATCTTTAAATAATGACTCTAAACAAATTCTGGAGAACAGAACCCACAAAAAGACAGAGTAAAACAATCTTCCAGCCCAAGACAACTTAGAAAGGCAGGAGGAAAGGTTTTTAGTACCTGGTTGATTGTAGAGCATAATCCGTTGCAGACAGCCCCAAGCCCAGTAAACCTGGAGCAGGCCTTGGGAGTCCTGAACAAGCAGCAGTAGTAGCAGTTGCCAGAGCTCTTAACCCATAAGGGAGTCAAACAACTGGTCAGAAGGAGACTATAGGAGTCTTTTTGTAAGGACTGAGGTGAGACTCTTGCTTTCCCCATACTTGAATCTGGGCCACAATCCTAGGTGGCAGTCTCAGGGCAAGAAGGAGCACTAGCATACCAGAGCTTATAGCTAGAGTAGAATTGGGGCACTCACCATTTCAGGGCAGTAAAAAGTGCTCGTAGTCACTCACTGACCAGAGCACAGGACAGAAGAATAAAAATATAGAAGTAAAGAATAGATCATACCACCTTGAAAGAATTGAAGATTTATAGGTCCCTAGAAGTATCTCTGCACAAACAACTGCACAAAACTCTGAATAGGATGTGCACCCTCCACCCTGGAAGCAGAGCCTTATTTTAAAACTTAAAAGTCAAGAATAGACTGAGAAAATGAGCAAACAGCAAAAGATATTGATCATTGAAAGTTACTACGGTGACATGGAAGATCAAAGACTCAGAAGATAACAAAGTCAAAACTCTTACATACAAAGCCTCCAAGAAGAATGAAATTATTTTAGGGGAACAGCTCAAAAAGGACTTTGAAAATCATGTAAGAAAAGTAAAGGGAAAACTGAGGGAAAACTGAGGGAAAAAATGAGTGATGCTGGTAAATCACAAAAAAAACAAGCCAACAGATTAGTTAAGGAAACACACACACACACACACACACACACACACACACGCAAATAATACAGAAGAAAATAACAAAATAACAAAAAAAGATTATGTTGGATGGTAAAGGAAGGACAAAAAGCCAATGAGCAGAAGAATGCCTTAAAAAGCAGAATTGGCCAAATGAAAAGAGAAGCACAAAAAAATCACTGAAGAAAAAACTCCTTAAAAAGTAAATTGGACAAATGTGGAAATAATCCACTGAAGAAACAACTCCTGTAAAAGTTGAATTGGACAAATGGAAAAGGAGGTTCAAAATCTCACTGAAGAAAATAATTCCTTAAACATCAGAATTGAGCAAATGGAATCTAGTGATCTTTTGAAAAATCAAGAAATAATAAAACAAAACCAAAAGAATAATGAAATACAGGACTGTGAGATATCTCATTGAAAAATTAACTGATCAGGAAAAACAGACCCAGGAACTATGCCCAAAAGGCTATAAAACTTTGCATAACCCTTTGATCTAGCAGTACTTCTACTGACTCTGTATTCCAAAGAGATCATAAAAGATGGGAAAGGATTCATATGTGCAAAAATATTTATAACAGTTCTTTTTATAGAGGCAAGGGACTGGAAATTGAGTAGATGCCCATCATCTGGGAAATGGGTAAAGGTATGTAGACATAATGCAATATTATTGTTCTGTATGAAATGATGAGCACACTGATTTCATAAAAGTGTGGAAAGACTTATATGAACCGATGCTGAATGAAGTGAGCAGAACCAAGAAAACATTGCATACAGTAATATTAAGATTGTGTGACAATCAACTATGATAAACTTAGCTCTTCTCAGCAATGTGGTGCTCCAAGATAATTCGAAGAAACTTAGGATGGAAAATACCATCCTTATCCAGAGAGAGAACTATGGAGTATGAATGTGGATCAAAGCATAATATTTTGAAGGGTTTTATCTGTTTGTCTTTTCTTTCTCATGTTTTTCCCCTTTTGTTCTGTTTTTCTTTTACAGTATGACAAATATGGAAATGTTTAAAAGTATTGTTCATGTGTAACCTATAACAAATTGCTTTCTGTCTTGGGAAGGGGGTGTTAACAGAGGAAGTGGGAAAATTTAGAACACAAAATCTTACAAAAATAAATGCTTAAAACTATTTTACATGTATTTAGAAAAAATAAAATACTATTGAGAAAAAAAAATTAGGGAAAAAATAGATCCAGGTGAAATCATTTTAATATTACTGAACTATTTGTAAACCATGAACAAAAATTGAGCCTCAACATCATCTATCAAGAAATTATTCAATAAACTGGGGAAAATATTTATATTCAAGGATTCTGATAAAGGCTTCATTTTTAAAATATATAGAGAATTGATTCAAATTTATAAGAATTCAAGGTATTCTCCAAATGATTAATGGTCAAAAGTTATGAACAGACAATTTTCAGATGAAGAAATTAAAGCCATTTATTGTCATATGGAAAAAACCCTCTAAATCCCTGTTGATCAGAGATACACAAATTAAGACAATTCTGAGAACCACTACATACCTCTCATATTGGCTAAGAAGACAGGAAAAGATGATGAATGTTGGAGAGGATGTGGGAGAACTGGGATACTAATACATTATTGGTGGAGTTGTGAACTGATCCAACCATTCTGGAGAACAATTTGGAACTATACCCAAAGGGCTGTCAAACTGCATACTTTTTGATCCAGCAGTGTCTCTACTGGATCTGTATCTCAAAGAGAACATTAAAAAAAAAAGGACCTACATAAATATTGCTGCAAAAATATTTGTAGCAACCCTTTTTAGTTGTGGTTCCAATTAAAACTGGAAACTGAATGGATAATCATCAGTTGGAGAATGGCTGAATAAGTTATGATACATGAATGTTATGGAATATTATTGTTCTGCAAGAAACAATCAGCAGATTGATTTCAGAGGGGCCTGGAGAGACTTATACGAACTGATGCTGAGTGAAATGAGCAGAACCAGGAGATCATTACACATGGCAACAACAATACTATATGATGATCAATTCTGAAGGACATGGCTCTCTTCAACAATGAAATAGTTCAAACCAGTTCCAATTGTTCAGTGATGAAGAAAGCCATATACACCCAGAGAGAGGGATATCAATGTGTATCATAATCAATGATATCTAAAAAAAATTAAATAGCAGGATTCTGAAAAGATGGGGAAGTAGGTAGGTAAATTTCAAGCTCTCATGATTTCCCCTACAAATAAAACAAATTTGTACTTCAGGGCAAATATAGACTCTGAAAAATCAAGAAGACTTGGGGCAGAATTGGGGTTCTCCTGAAACAACCTGAAAAGATCTGAAGAAATGCTCAGGGATAGGGATTAAAATGTCTAAAGTGCAAACACCTCAGGGCCTGTTCTCATAATTTTCAAGTGGTGAGGCCTGGGGTGATCTGGCTATGGCTGGAGAACCATTATTAAAGGTGCTTATACTAATACTTTATTTTTTTAAAAAAATGAACCATCAAAAAAGAAAGAACCTCACCACTGAAACATATGGAAAAAGGGAAGACTGGGATTCATTTTCAGTGGAATAATTTTTCAGCTTAATATATCTTGGAAGGACTTCAGGAAAGGTCTGTCTAAATAGGCAGGGGGAAACATAGCCCAGAATAGGCACAGCACAGGGGCCTTCTTAGCCAAAGGACAAATCTGTCCTGGTTCAGAGGGCCAGTAGTACAGCATCCAGCTGTGAGACCTCCACCACAATCACAGAAGACAAATTGTAAGACCCCTGAACCTCAGCATAACAACATGTCTTGGCCAGGCAAACTGAGCAGAGTTGGAAAACTTGAAGCACCAGGGACCCTAGCATACCATAAAATCAGTAAGAGGCCCTTGTCCCCTTGCAAAAAAAAAAAAATACCTTTGCAAAAAAACCAAAAAGATTCCTGACCCTATGTAGAAAGCTACTGTGGCTAAGGAAAGATAAGAACACAAAACTAGAATAGGATAGCAGTGACAAAATGCCTACATGTGAAGCCTCAAAGAGGAATATGAACTAGTCTCAAGTTCATAAGATTCTTTGGAAAAGCTCAAAAAATATATTAAAAGAGAAAGAAGAAAAATGTGGAAAAGAAATGAGAACAATGCCAGAGAATTATTTAAGTTTGGGATAAAAAGTCAACATCTTGGAAAAAGAAGCACAGAACTTGAAGAAAAGAATTTCTTTAAATAAATAAATAAAGTTGATGAATGGGGTAAAAATATACTGAAGAAAATAACTCCTAAAAAATTGTGAAATGCAAAAAAAATCCTTTAAAAACAGAATTGGTGAAATATGAAAAATAAAAAAAATCCACTGCACAAAATAACTCCTTCAAAAGTAAAGTTGGCCAAATGCAAAAGGAGGTTAAAAAAAAAAAAAAACTAACTAAAGAAAATAATTGCCAAAAATTAGAATTGGGCATATGGAAGTAAATGACTCAATGTGACATGATCAGTCAAATAGAACTTTAAAAAATAAAAAAAATAGAAGAAAATGTAAAATATCTCACTGGAAAAACAACCAACATAGAATATAGATCCCATCTATTGAAGCCTTGACATCTTTAAAGAAAAAAATCATCCATAAATGCCCTAATATTCTAGAAACAGAGGTTAAAATAGTCATTGAATGAATTCACCAATCACTTCCTAAAAGAAATTCCGAAATGAAAACTCCAAGGAATATTATAGCTAAATTCTAGAATTATCATATAAAGGAAAAAACACTGCAAGCAGCCAGAAATAAATTCAAATATCAAAAAGCAGCAATCAGGATTACTCAAGACTTAGCAGCTTTCTTTTTAAAGGATCAGAAAACATGGAACATGATATACCAGAAGATAAATAAGTTTGGATTACAACAAAGAATCAATTACCCAGGAAAATTAAGCATTATCTTTCAAGGCAAAAGATGGACATTGAATGAAATAGAGGATTTTTCAATCATTTCTGATGAAAAAAAAAAAACAGAGCTGAATAGAAAATATGATTTTCAAATACAAGATTCAAGAGAAGCATGAAAAGGCAAACAGGGAAGAAAAAACACTACATTTTTAAAGGTTAAAATATTTACATCCATACATGGAAAGATGATACATAGGAAAACTGTATCTTTGTCAGAGAAGTTAAAAAGGGTATACATAAATAAAAGGTGTTGATATAAGTTAACTTCAATTTTATGAAATAAAAAAGAATTTGGGGTGGAAAAATGATTGTACTGGGAGAAGAGGAAAGAGGAGGTAAAATAGGGTTAATTACATCACATAAAAAGGCTTAAAAGACCTATTGTGGTAGAGGGGAAAAAAATGAGGGAGATAAACATTGTTAATATTTAATCTCATTGGATTTGGCTCAAAAAGGGAATAACATGAACTATGCAACAACAACTAAGAAGTTAAATTTTAAAATTTTTGCAGAAACAAGACAAATGCACCGAAGATTAGAAGGAAAATAGAAAGCTAGGAAACCATTTTTACAGTCAGTCTTTCTATTAAAGGCCTTATTTCTAAAATATTTATAGAATTGGCTCAAATTTATAAGAATATAAGCCATTCCCCAATTGATAAAATATCCCAAAGGATATGAACAGTCAATTTTCAGATGAAGAAATTAAAGTCATTTCTTGTGATTTGAAAAAAAAAAAACTGCTTTCTTTTTCTTTTTTTTTTTTTGAAGTGTTCATTAAATCTATTTTCACTGGTTCATTAGTTGATTATCAAAACTTTAAAGCTTCCATAGAAGATGAATTACAACTCAAATTAAGTATAAAGATATGATTTTTTTCTTTGAAAGCATGTGGTCACTACAAAAAAGATTTCAAATACAAGACAGTAGCTGAATACACAAGTAATTCTCAATGGTCTGTTGGCTTCCATAATCACTTATGATGAACAGTTTTTCTTTTCCTTCACCTGACAAAAGAGAAGTACCTACAGATTCTTTTTAAGTACTCTAGTTATTATGATAACATGAAACCTTCACGCAGAGACTTCTGAGTTTATTAGTTTAAATTAAATATAAAATTGAAGAGAATATCTTAAAGTTCACATTAAGGAAGCCAATAAAGCATGCATTAGTGAAATTGATGTGAACTCTAAAAGAGTCAATTCTGCCTTCATTATCAGGACTAAAGTAAATGCTGAAACAAGCCCATCCAGTTCTCATTATCAACCATAATCACAAAGAAAAGGAGATCAGTTTTCTGGGGCTGTTTTTTTAGCATATCTAAGACAAATTCAATTAACCATATCATTATGCATTGGATAACTAATCACTAGATACAAAGCACATGCAAGTTTATTCTTAAGTAGGACCTCTCTATGTCCTCACTGACTCCTCCCTAATTCCTCCCAAATTTCCTAGATCCCACCTTTATTTTCCTCTCTTCCTTTCTGACTCTTTAAAAGAAGCTATATCACTCAAACCATGATACAAAATCATTTTTAGATTTTGTCTGTATCCTTTTCATGACCATTAAAAGGTACCTTCTGTCTAAAAGAATGCTTTGTGAGTTTATAACATTTAGAACCATTCTCCCACTTCTTGATATATCCTCTTACTTTTCAAATGACAACAGAATTATTTGTTATATATTTATTCAAATCAATTTTATGAGTATCCAGATATTTTGAGCAACATAAAAAAGAAGCCCCTCAACTACAAAAGCTTTAAGTCCAAATTAAATTAGAAATTATGAAGTATTAAATTCTTATATTCACACTAATTCACTTTGCATGGTGAGTTAAATTTGCTTAGCTTCTTGATAAACTGTTTAGGAACCTGCTTTGATTTTGGGGGGGCTATTTTCAGCTCAGTTTCCTAAAATTTAAAAGGTAAAATAATCTAATCTCTAGATTACCACACAATATACATCTTATCTATTATACTAATAAATGTAAAAAATTGAAATATATGGCTAAAATGACAGGAAAAGTTAATGATGAATGTTGGAGGGGTTGTGGGAGGGCTGGGACACTGATGCATTGTTGGTGGAGCTGTGAACGGATACAGCCATTCTGGAGAACAATTTGGAGCTATGCTCAAAAAGTTATCAAACTGTGCATACCCTTTGACCCAGCAGCATTTCTATTGGGCTTATATCCCAAAGAAATCATAAAGAAAGGAAAAGGCCCCACATGTGCAAGAATGTTTGTGGCAGCCCTTTTTGTAGTGGCTAGAAACTGGAAATTGAATAGATGCCCTTCAATTGGAGAATGGCTGAATAAATTATGGTATATGAATATTATGGAATATTATTGTTCTGTAAGAAATGACCAGCAAGATGACTTCAGAGAGACCTGGAGAGACTTACGTGAACTGATGCTGAGTGAAATGAGCAGAACCAGGAGATCATTATACACGGCAACAACAGTACTATATGACGATCAATTCTGATGGACATGGCTCTCTTCAACAATGATATGTTTCAAACCACCTCCAATTGTTCACTGAAGAAATCCATATACACCCAGAGAGAGGGATGCGAAATGTGGACCACAAAATAACATTCTCATATTCCTTGATTGATGTTTGCTTACATTGTGTTTCCTTTATCTGATATATCATTTGTGTAGATAAGATTTTTCTTGCACAACAAAGATAAGTTTGGAAATATGTATACATATATTCGATTTGCCAATATTTTAACATAATTAACATGTAGTGGATTTCCTGCCATCTAGGGGAGGGGTGGGGAAGTTGGGGGGAAAAATTTCTAATGGAAAGCTATGTAAGTGTTATTGTTGAAGAATTACCCACACATATGTTATGCAAATAAAATAAAATTAAAAAAAAATTGAAATATATTAAGAGAGTGGAAGGAACCATGGATAAAGTTTCCTAGTGATGGGCAGAGCCAAGAAGATGGCTTTTAAAAAGATCATCAGGAGGGGGTCCATTGCACCTGGGAGGGACTGAGGTACAACTGCAGCACAGGCCAGCACAACCCTGAGCCCAGAAAGCCAGGAGTGAGTCTTTGAGCCTCTGAATCAGCAGCAGCAATGTCAGCATCCAGAGCTCTCAGCCCACAGACACCAAGGATGACTTGGAATATTGACAGGAAAAGTTTGTAGCACTAGGATGCAAAGGGAGCCCCAGAAAACCAGGAGTGAGCTTTGGGAGCCACAGAATCAACAGTGGGGCAGCAGAAGTAATAGTGCTGTGGTGGAGATAGTAACATCAACAGCAGTGGCTTCCAGAGATCTCAGCTTGCAGGGAGGGGAGATGGGGTAGACAGCTGGTCAGAGGGAGATTGCAGGGACCTTTTTCTGGCACTGAGGCGTGACTCTGTTGTCTTTTCCATAATCTGATCTAGGTGCCAGTGCAATTCCCTAGAAGGATCTCTGAAAATAGCTGCACAAAACTCTTGAAGGTTGGGAAATTGCATCCTCCACCATGAAAACAAAGCTCTACTTTAATAAATGGTTAAAAGCCAAGAATAGCCTTGAAAAATGAGCAAATAACAGAATAATATTCTGATCGTAGAAAGTTATTATGGTAATGAGGAAGATCAAAATACACACTTAGAAGATGATAACAAAGTCGAAGATCTTACATCCAAAGCCTCCAAGAAAAATAAGAATTAGTTGCAGACTATGAAAGAGCTCAAAAGGGATTCTGAAAACCAAGAAAAAAAGGTGGAGGAAAAATTGGGGAAAGAAATGAGAGTGATGCAAAAGGAAATACAAAAAGCTAATGAGGAGAAGAATGTCTTAAAAAGCAAAATTGGCCAGATGGGAAAGGAGATACGAAAGTTTGAGGAAAATAACTGCTTAAAAGTTAGAATTGAGCAAATGAAAGCTAATGATTTCATGTGAAATCAAGAAACAATAAAACAAAACCAAAAGAATAAAGAAGATAATGTGAAATATCTCACTAGAAAAACAGATGACCTTAAAAAAGAGATCCAAAAGAGATAATTTTAAAAGTATCAGTCTACCTGAAAGCCATGATCAAAAAAAAAAAAATCTACAGGTTATCTTTCCAGAAATTATCAACAAAAAACGTCCTGATATTCTAAAACCAGAGGTAAATTAGAAATTAAAGAATCCACTGATCACCTCCCCAGAAAGATATCCCAAGGACGAAAACTCCCAGGAATGTAATAGCCAAATTCTGGAACTCCCAGTTCAAAGGGAAAAATATTTCAAGTATGCAAAAAGAAACAATTTAAGTATAGGGGAGCCACAGTCAGAATAACATAAGATTTAGCCGTTTCTACATGAAAGGATCAGAGGGTTTAAAATATGATATTCCAGAAAGCAATGGAGCTGGGATTACAACTAAGAATTGCCTATCCAGCAAAACTGAATATAATCCTTCAGGGGGAAAAGTGGATCTTCAATGAAATAGAGAACTTTCAAGCGTTTTTGATGAAAAAAAGATCGTTGAATACAAAATCTGACTTTTGAATACAGGACTCAGGAGAACCCTAAGAATTAGGGAAGGAAAATCATAGGGGATATAATAATACAGGTTAATCTGTTTAAATTTCTACATGGGAAGATAATAATTTTAACTCATAAGAACTTTCTCATTATTAGGGCTGTTAGAAGGAGTACATATAGATAAAGGGCACAGTTGTGAGTTGAATGTGAAAAGATAATATTTTTTTAAAAATAAAAATAAGGGGTAAGAGAGAAATGTATTGGGGAAAAAGGAAAGGGAAAAGTGGAATGACATAAGATGCCATAAAAGAGACAAGAAAAAGTTTTACAATGCAGGGGAAAGGGAAGAGGGAAGAAAGTAAGTGAACATTACTCTCATCAGAATTGGCTTAGAGAGGAAATAACATACACACAATATAGAACTCCAACTTACCCTGCAGGAAAGTAGAAGGTGAAGGGAATACAAGAAGGTGGACAGTTGATAGAAGACAGGACATGTTGGGGGAGAGGACCAATACACTTTTGAAGAAAGAATAGCAAGAGAGAGAAAACAGAATTAAATGGGCAGAAGTACAGTTAACAATAGTAATTACGAAAATAATTTTGAAGCAAGTTTATCTGATGAAGACCTCATTTCTCAGGTGCATAGGAAACTGAGTCAAATTGTTTTTTTTAAATTTCCTAATTGATAAATCATCAAAAGATGAAGTATGCCCAAAAGGCTATAAAATCATGCATATCCTTTGACCTAACAATATCACTACTGGGCATGAATTACAAAAGAGGTTTTTTTAAAAGGAAAAATTTTGTACATATAAACAAAAATATTTATATTCTTCTCAAGGGAAAGAATTGGAAATTGAGGGCATACCCATCAATTGGGGAACGGCTGAACAAATAGTGACATGTGATTCTGATGGAATTCTATAGTGACCAATAAGGGCAATAGGAGGAGGGGACTCAAAGGAGATAGAAACTGAAAGTATCAAAGATTTCAGGAAGAAGAAATCACAAAGGCCTTGAACATAAATGGAAAAATATAACAAAAGAAATATAGCCTCCAGCTTAGTAAATAAGTGTAAACATCTACAAATAAATACCACAAAACAAAGCTAAATAATCTAATATATGACAACTACCCTATGGAAATTGAGGAAAACATGAAACCATCATATATTATTCCCAGGTGGTTTCAAAAAAGAAATCAGAATTATGAGAGCAGAATTTATGTCCTTAAAAGAAAAAAATAGAAAAACTTGACTCTGCAATAGCTTTGTTGTTGTTGTTGTTCAGATTTCTTCTAATTATTGGGAATATCTTTTTAAGAGAGGTAGAGAATAGTCAAAGAGAGACTGAATGATTTTAGGGAAATGATTCTTTAAGAGTGTGCCCAAAGTTAAATAACTTTGGTAAAGCAAAATGTAACTGAACTTCGCCCTAAAAATTTCTAATTGTTTTACTTCATTGTAATATTTTGTCTATTGGCTGGGAAAAGCAAGGGATAAGGAGTCAGAAAACTGGAGATCAAATGCAGCTTCAGACCTTATTAGCTTTAAAATGCTGTGTAAATTACTCAAATTCTTTGAATTCAGTTTTCTCAACTGTAAAAATGTGGATAATAATAATAACCACCTCAGAGTATTGGTGTGAGACTCAAATGAGATAATATTTGTAAAATACTCAGCATAGGTTATAACATCAGATGTTTAATAAGGATTTTGTCTCTTGCCTTGTATAGTTCGTGTTAAGAGATTTTCTGTTATGGGATGGGTCTTTGTTCTTTCTTTTTCTCTGCCTCTGTCTCTGGGCTTTCTGTTTCTCACAGCAAAAATGCTTCAAATAGAATAATTAAAATTTAAAAGAATTGTTTCTGGAAGTCTTTTATCTTTACCACTTTGTATTAACTTTTTCTAAGATAGAGATATAATAATAAAATATGTATAACATCTTTTCAGATTGTTGGCTTAAAAATCTACCCTCAAGCTGGATTATTTGATTGCTAATACTTATGCATTTTATACTAGTCGATCAACCTATGTAGACAGAAAATTGATAAAATTAACTAGGGCACATATAACTAATGAAGAAAAAAGCTCCATTTTCTTTATCACTAAAAAAAAAAAATTCAATTCTCAGGGAAAATGTCTCTAAAATAATCATTTTAGTACAAGAAAGTCAATTTTCTCTCTACAGATATAAAAATATTTTAATCATTCATTCAAAAAAAAATTAAATGCTTATGTGTAGACAGTACTATGGTTAATACAAAGATAAATAAAACTTTCCACTGTTCTGAAGGTTTGTATGAGTAGTATTTCAGTTTAAAACTTGATGTCTACATAAAACATTCATCAAGAAAAAAAATTAAGTCAAAATAAGTTATTAATCACTTTTAGCCACTATAGATTAACTGTCAAGAAAACCTAATTTGAGGTCACAATAATCCTTAACTAAAAAATAATGGAATTATCTAAAATAAAAGCTCAAGTAGCACTTACTGTTCCAAAGTAATTTGTTTTCTAAAACAGTAAAAGATACAAAAATCTACTTTCCTAACATTTTTGTATGAATAATATTTTTGTTGCTTTAAGATAACCATTTTGTCTGGTGAATTTAAAGGACTATGTACTTAATAATATATAAAATTTTCATATCCATTTATCTTCAATTTATCACACCTTATTTTAATTTATCACACCTGTTTTATCATACATATACCACACTAAGAACATAATTCCTTCAACAATTTTTATGTAACTTAAATTATACATATATTAGAACATAAAAACATACAGAAATAGTTAAAGTTAAGTAATATCTTCAAGTCAAACTCTATTATAAGAATGAAAAATATCTATATAAAAACAAATCAAATTGGATTTTTACAGAGATGAACTCTGTTAAATAACCTCAGAAACATTAAAAACTTACATTGCTTTAAAACAAATAAGCACTAGAGGGCAACATTATCATAGATGATAAATGCTGATCCACCTAAAAGTCTATACTATGGAAAAGTTTTCTACATTTATAACTAGTTTCTATCTATCTGTCTGTCTGTCCATACAATTTTCCAAACACCACTATAAGCTAAATCATTACAATAAGGGCATAGACAAAACATGAAAGTATTCTCTTACATTTTATTTCTCAGAAAAATGTAACAACAGATCTGATGGCTTCCAAATGACAGCCAGATATTTCAGATAGAGTCGCTTTTATGGGAAGTTATTTCAATATGACTGGAAGTTACTAGAAAATATTTGATTTTGGTGTGTCTATATTCTCCATTTAGTTTCAAGGGGAAACTGAATTTGGGAATGAGTCTACAGATTTGTCTTGATTCTTGTCATCAAAAAAGACAATGGAATAGCACTGACTAATAATAATAGCTAACAATTTGGAACTATATCCAAAGAATAGTAAAACGGTGCATACCTTTGATCCAGCAATACCACTACTAGTTCTCTATCCTAAAGAGATGAAAAAGGGGAGGGGAGGAAGGACTTTTTTGCACAAAAATATTTCTAGCAGCTCTTTTTGTTAAGAATTGGAAATCAAGGCGATGCCTATCAATTGGGGAAGGGCTGAAAACTTTGTGCCATAAGATTGTAATGGAATCCTATTGGGTATAAGAAATGACAAGCAGAATGACTTTAGAAAAAAATGGAAAGACTTATATGAACTGATGCAAAATGAAGTGAGCAGAATCAGAACACTGTACATACTACCAACAACATTTGTCTGATGAAGGATTGATTGTGAATGACTTAGGTGTTCTCAGAAATGAAATGGACCAGGACAGTCTTTAAGGAATCATTAAAAGTGCTATTTACCTTCAAAGAAAAAACTGATGTCATCTGAAAACATAGCAAAGCATACTATTTTTTCTTTCTCCTCCCTCTGTCCCCTCTCCTTCTCTCTCTCTCTTTCTCTCCCATTTTCTTTTTTCTTTTTTTTATTAAAGATTTTATTTCTTTAACATATGTATGGGTAGTTCCTCACCATTGATCTTTTTTTTTTAAATTAAAGCTTTTTATTTGTATAACATATTTATGGGTAGTTCCCCAGCATTGATCTTTACAAAGCTTTCCATTACAAATTTTACCCCCAGTTCCCTCCCCTCCCCTAGATGGCAGGAAGGCCACTACATGTTAATAATGTTGAAATACTTGAAAAATTGTGCAAGAAAAATCCTATTTACAAGAAAAAAAAAGAAAATCAGAGAAAGGAAACACAATGCAAGCAAACATCAATAGAGAGCATGAAAATGTTATGTTGTGGTCCATATTTCATATCCCTCTCTCTGGATATATATGTTTTTCTTCACTGAACAATTGGAACTGGTTTAAGACAATTCTTTGTTGCAGAGATTCATGTCCATCAGAATTGATCATCATATAATATTGTTGTTGCCATGTATAATGATCTCCTGCTTCTGCTCGTTTCACTCAGCATCAGTTCATGCAAGTCTCTCCAGGCCTCTCTGAAATTGTCCTGCTGGTCGTTTCTTACAGAAAAATAATATTCCATAACATTCA
>JAJPUD010006645.1:107977-124368 GCA_023553655.1 Myrmecobius fasciatus | reverse complement strand
TGGCTTTGAACTCATTGGACTTGAGCATTCCTGATTCAAGGCCTGGCACTCTGCACTGTGCTATCTGGCTGCCCTACATAAATGCTAGTCACTATTGTTAACAGTATCATTATCTCTTTTGAAAGATCCAAATGGAGGGCCTTGAAGAATTCTTAGGCCAGCCTTTCCATTCCTCAGGTCCTCAGATCATAAACAGATTTATCCTAAGGGGAACAATCTTGCCTAGGTACTAAGTTCTTGAAGAACTCTAAATGCCATCTGATTTCATAAGCTGTGACCTAGCTCTCTGTTCCCTGAACCGACTCCGTCCCTTCCCGAGCAAGTTAAATTCTGTCCTGTACCCCTTGCCCCAATCCTCATATCTGGATAGCCTGATTTGAGTATCTATTCATTCTCTTTCATTTTCCACTCTCTCTCATGCCCTTTCATGAAATCAAGTTGACCACTTCCAGAATCTGCAAAAAGAGTCAATGCAGAAATACAAATAAAGAATGAACAGATAATCTGTCCAGAAGTACATACTGAGAAATCAGTCCAGTGTGAACTAGCCAGTTTCCAAGTTTACTCACTTGCTCTATCAACTACCTGCCAAACTTGCCTTTGTTTGAGTTCTTGCATAATGTTGTAGGTGGATCATTTTCTCAGAAGAGACATATCTGGTACCATGTTTACCCCATCCTAGCCTCTCACCAGCCTGAGTCTTAGGAATCCCCCCCATCCAAGGATTGGCTCCACCCAACTCTTAACAGTTTCCTGGCTGCCTGCCTCACTGATAGTTTTATCACATTCTCAGTCAATCAGGAGTCATCACCTCCAAGAGCGATCAAGGCTTAGCTATCACTCACAGACCCATGAGATGGCATAATAATGGACTGGAAATTAAAAGAACTTCAGTTCGAATCCGGATTTTGCTCCTTATTGTCTCTTGATGTTGGACAGGTCAGTAAACCTCTGGCTCTCAGTTTCCTTATCTTTCAATAAGGGAAAGGGTAGCCTATATGATATCTAAGATTCCTTTTAGCTCTATATCCATGATCCTTGTTGAGGACTATAGCTGTCTCTTTCAGGCAAGGGGAGAAAGGCAAGAGGAGTCTGACTAAGGGTCCTGAGGGATTAAATATAGACTTAGAAAAGAAGACATTCTCAAAGCCAAAGACATCTCTTTTATTCGTTAAAGGGACTTAGTAAAGAAGAAGGCCATGTCATCCTCTGAGATTGGGGAGAGAATGAAAGGCCAAGTGAAGATAATGGACTTGGGTCCTTGATGGGGGGGGCTATAATAATAGTTAACACTTACATAACAAAATTTTTTAAACTTACATTGTCTCATTTAATCCCTTTGGATGGAAGAGAGGAATAAGTACTGAAGAATTATCATTCCCATTTTATAGGTGAAGAAACTGAGACACTAGTTGGTGCCTTGGTGACTTGGCCTATGGAGTCCTATAACCAGGATTCATACTCAGCTTTCCTGCCTCTGATTTCAGGGTTCATCCTACTATGCCCCAGGCCATTTCATGGCCTTATTCTTCTCAGGAAAGTAGGAGACAAACTCATCTACTGGGAGTAGGAGTAGGTGGAAGTATATTGGGGAAGGAGGGAAGGGAGGATTTCAGGATTTGAGGGGAAAGAAGATATGGAATATCTGCTATGGGAAAATATGACAGGGAGTCCATGAGAGATGAGTGGAAACTGCTATTAATTGTCTCATTAAAGTGCCAAAAAGACAATGAGCTGAGTGAACATGGAGCTCAGATCTGGTATTCTTGTCTCCTTGACACCCAGCAGAGAGTAGGTGCTTAAAAAATAACCAAATATTGTTCTGCTTCCAGCTCACAATGCCTATCCCCTAGCCCTCAGGGTCCTTCACAGTTCTGCGGTTGTCCTGGGCTGCATCCTTCTCCCATCTTCTTGACTCGCTTCTGATCCAATGAAATTTTAGACTCCTGGAGCCAGGGTCAAAGCAGGCTGTTTATCACTAAGAGCAATATTTTAGGACCTGGAGCATGGGAACTTTGCCAGATTGGGAAGGCTTTCTTGGGAAGCACTTTTCAATGGAATAGAATGAAAAAAAAAACATTTATTAAATACTACGAGAATTGGCTAAGTGCAGGGGATACAAATTGAAAAGTCAATCTCTGGTCTCTGCTTTCAAAGAGCTAACATTCTAAGTGGGGTAGTCAATACTAACAGTGTTCTTCTATATGGCAGACTCTAAGTCCCTTGGGTGAGCCATTAGGAAGGGAGGATTCTAGTGGGATCTGGCTAGGCAGGGCTCAGATTAGAGTTGTTGGGAGGTAAAGAGGCATACCCTCTGACATCCCTGGGTATAAAGTCTCTGAGGAATAAAGTGGAATAAATGGGTTGAGAGGAAATGGAGTTCAAGAGTGTATGTACCCATTTTTAAAAGTGTGTCAGAAAATGGAAAAGGAAATGTCATAACAAGGAATTGGAAATGAGTGGATGCCCATCATTTGTGGGATGACTGAACAAGTAATGGTATATGAATGTAATGGAATATTTTGTTCTATAAGAAACAATCAGCAGGATGATTTCAGAAAGGCCTAGAGAGACTTAAATGAATTGATGCTAAGTGAAGTGAGCAGAACCAAGAGAATACTGTATACAATAACAAGTGATGGACTTGGCTCTTTTCACCAATGAGGTGAATTAAGGCAATTCTAATAGACTTATGAAAGAAAGTTCCATCCACATCCAGAGAGAGAACTATGGAAACTGAATGTGGATCAAAGCATAGTATTTTCACTTTTTTGATATTGTTATTTGTTTGTTTTTTTTCTTTCTTGTGTTTTTTTCCTTTTTGATCTGATTTTTTTGTACAGCATGATGAATATGGAAATGTTTAGAAGAACTGCACATGTTTAACTTATATCAGATTGGCTGCTATTGTGGGAAGGGGAAAGCTAGAAGGAGATGGAGAAAAATTTGGAACAAAAGGTTTTGCAAAGGTGAATGTTGAAAACTATCTTTGTATGTATTTGGAAAAAATAAAATAATATTTAAAAAAAAACAGATGCCATAGGACCTTGTACACAGTAGGCACTAAATACATGTTAATCAAATTCAATTCAATACAGTTACTAAGGACTTACTATATACAGAGCATTGTCCTAAGCTTTGAAGGAAATTCAAAATTAAGTAAGACAATCCTTGTATTCATGAAGCTCAGATATAACACATATATCTCTACTGTAAAATGACACTATATAGAGCAAATAAAACATCTGAGGATGCAGAAGGAGGTCATGGAATGAGGAGTTCAGTTTTGGACATGATTAAATTGTAAGCACTAGAAAGCCATGAAGATGGAGAAGTCTAGCAGGCAAATGGCAATAGGAGATTGGAGCCATAGGTTGGAGACAGAGATCTGGGAGCCATCCAAGTAGGGATGGTTACTGAAGCCACAGGAGCAGGTGAGATCACTAAGGAAGAAAATCAAGAGAAGGGTGAGAAGAGGATCAAGGACAAAGTCAAAGCCATGGGAGATATCCATGTTTAGGGGACAGAAAGATGAAACCTTTGGTGGGGACCCAAGAGGGCTGCCCCATAGAAGAGGGATTAGGTTCTGTTCTGATTGGTAGAACTAGCAACCATATAAAACTGCAAGGGGGTAGTTGTATATTCAAGATAGGGGAAAAACTTCCTAATGATCTGAGCTGTCCAAAAGTGAAATGGGCCGCTTCAGGGAGCAGTGGGGTCTCCCCACTGGTTTGTTGTAGTGTTGTTGTTCAGTCATTCTTCAATTGTGTTCAACTCTCCATGACTCCAATTGGTATTTTCTTGGCAGACATATTAGGTGTTTTGCCATTTTCTTTTCCAGATTTTACAGATGAGGAAACTGAGGCAAATAGGGTTAAATGACTTGTCCAAAGTCATATGGTTAGCAAGTATCTGAGGATATGAACTCAGGAAAATGAGTTTTCCTGATTTCAGACTCAGTGTTCTAACCACTATACCACCTACCTGCTCCTTATCCTCCCTGGAGGAGAAAATCTGGATGAACACTCATTGGGGAATTTGTCTAAAGGATTCTTATTTGAGAATGGGATGGACTAGATGGCCTCTAACGTTCTTTCTAATTCTGTGATACTGAGAAACAACAAAAAAGACAAAGAAGGCACAGTGAAGGAAGTAGGAAGATAACCGAGAGAACATCCTGGAAGCTGAGGGTCTCAGAAGATAAGGATAATATGCAATTGGGTGTGGGGAGGTACAGAAGCACACAACTCACAAAGCACTCTTCCTATTGTAGAGTTGCTAATAAGGGGTTAATTAGAGGAGTGGGAGGAGAGAGAATATTTCAGTTTACCATGAATTAGCAGGACAGGTAATATATCAAAAACATTCATAGCAACTCTTTTTGTTGAGACAATAACGTGGAAACAGAAGGGGTATCCATCAACCAGGAATAATTGAACAAAATATAATATATTAATGTAATAGAATAATATTATGCTATTATAATAACTTCTGGCTAGCATTTATAAAGTACTTTAAGGTTTGCAAATGCTATACAGATTTAATCCTTATTATAACCCCAACAAACAGCTGTTGTTTTCCCTATTTTATTGATGAGAAAACCAAGGCTGAGAAGTTGTCACTTGCTCAGGGTCATACAACTAGTAAGTAGCTAAAACAGAATGGGCACTTGGGTTTCCTGGCCCTATGCCCAGTATTCTTGTCATTGCACCACCTAAGTAAGAAATGATGAAAGTTTTGGTTTCAGAGAAACCTGGGAAAATGTATATGAACCGATGCTGAGTAAAATGAGCAGAACCAAGAAAACAATTTATATAAAGACTAAACAACTCTGAAAGACTTGATGACTCAGATCCAGTCAACAAAAATCCTGATTAAAGAGGACCATGAGGATGATGAACAAAATGATGTGAAGATGCATTTATTAAACTACTTGGTAGCTGCTAAGTCCTGTGAAAAGTTCAGAGAATCAATTTTCTTATTGTTGCATCGTTTCAGTCACATCCAATACCTTGTAGCCTCATATAGGGTTTTCTTGGCAAAGATAGTGGAGAGGTTTGTCATTTCCTTCTCTAGCTCATTTTTCAGATGAGGAAACTGAGGGAAATAGGGTTAAGTGACTTGTCCAGGGTCCCACAACCAGTAAAGGTCTGAGACCAGATTTGAACTCAGGAAGATGAGCCTTAATGATTCAAGGTCTGTTCACTGTACCACCCCAAGAATACAAATCAGAAGCAAAGGTAGACTCTGCCCTCAAGGAGCTTATCTTCTGCGGGTGCTCCAGTGTCTTAGCCCTGGGTCCCCTCTACTTTGTGGTGGTGGCAGGGGGGGCATAGGGAATGTGCACAGGATTGGTGTTAGCCTGACTTGTACTCCATGTTGCTTTGGGGTCTACCTTTATGCAGTATAGGGTGCAGCAATAATGGTGACCAATATCGATTTTGTGTTTTAGAGCTGTCAGAGTTTACAAACATTGTGTCCATGGCTCACAAGGTCCCTGAAAGATAAGTCTTATCTCCATTGTCCCCATTTTACAGTTGAGGAAATCAAGGTTCAATGAAGTTCTAAATGACTTGTCCAAGGGCATATCGATCACCAACATTTATAAAAAGCCTCTATGTGCCAAGCACTATTCTAGATACTGGGAATACAAATAAGCAACTAGTATTTATTAAGCACCTACTGCATGCCAGGCACTGTGCTAACCACTGGCAAAAAATAGAGGCAAATAATGTTCAGAAGAATTTGAATTTAAGACTTTCTCACTCCCAGTCCAGAACTTTGTCTCCTAGGCCATGAAGCTGCTAAGTTATACAATCAAATTGCAATCACAATACAGACCCAGGTCCTCCGCTCCAAGTCTGGCTCCCTTTGCACTCTACCCAGTTCCCTTTTCTAATTGCCCCCAAATTTAATGTCTAAAATGGAACTTCTTGCCCTGGAAAACTGCCTTTCCTCCTGCATATTCTACTAGAGGTACTACCATACTTCCAACCCCGCAAGCTTCAAATTTCCAAGTTAATTCCTTCTCCTCTTTCTCCTCCAATTTGTATCCAATTGGCTGCCAAGTTGGCACAATATGGGCAGAAATAGCTCTCGCTTTGGAGCCAAAGGGCTCTTATCCTGACTATTCCTTACTTGCTGTGTGACTTTGAGTAAGTGACACTCTTTCTGAACTTCTGACCACTCCTTGATAAAAGGAGAGGGTTGGACTAGAAAGAAAAAGTCCTTGTTTCTAAACCTTTTAAGTTCCACTGATTTTGTTTCCACAGACTCTCACAGAGGCACTCTTCTTTCTACTTTTCCTGCCCTAGAGGAGACTATCAGAACCCAGGCAGTGGAGAGCAATGTCCCACCTCCTTCCTGAGGGCAAAGCTAAAGACCTGGGGTGGTGTTGGGATCCTACTGCAGGCCAGGAAGGGCTCTCTTTCTCTCTCAACTGTTCCTTCCAAAGCCTGCCTCGGTCTCCAGGCTCAGAGCCCTTAGCTCTGCTTGCCAGTCCCCTTGGAGGGGGCTGGGTGAAATGAGGGTCAATTCCCAGGTGGGGGGATGCCCAAGACCCAGCAGCTTTCTTCCCTCCAGTTGTGGGTATTCTAGGAGTTCCTCTGGGCAGAGACCGCCTCGCTCAGTGCTGACATCCCACCGGCAAAGCTGGAGGGGGGGGAGTTGGGGGAAACCTACTGTAAGCTGAACAAAGGCTCAATTAAGGCCTATTCCAGGCCCGACACGGCTGCCTGTAAAGAACTGACAGGCTGAATCGAAGCTCTTTTCAAAGACCTCTCTCAAAAGAGCACTGGGGCGTGAGCACTAAGCAGCCCCGCTAAGCTCTGCCAGTGTGCGTTACTGAAGGGACTGGAGAAGAAACTCCCTGCTCCCCGAAGGCTGGTGAGTCAGGAGAGACAGACAGTAATTAGCAGCTCTATGGCCCATCCAGCCCGACTCTGCCTGGGTGGCGCTGGCCCAGCAGTCACAGCCCCAGCCAGACCACAGAAGTTACCCAGAGCCACCAGACACAAGGGGGATCGCACTAGGGAGATGTCTGGATGTTGTCTGTGTCAACATCCCACTCCGGAGCCGGCACAGCCCACTTTGTGCATCCAAGGCTCTGGGGACAGGGGGACCACCCTGAGCTCCTGGACACTCAAAACCAGCACACACTTCCATACCCCAAAAGGCTTCTCAAATATTTCCATCTCATCATTTATCTGAGCCTCAATCAGGGATTGAGGGATGGGGAAGGGGAGATTACAAGTCCAGGTCTGGGATTTCCTTACCACAGGGAAGTCCAGGTGTGGGGTCTCCCTTCACTCATGCAGATTGCTGACTCAGTTAGCCACAGAACCTCAGAAAATTAATTGCCTGGGGACCCTGAGAAATTAACCCCTCTGAGAATGTCACAAAGCAGTGGCTTAGGTAGAATTTGAATTCAGCTCTTCCCAACTGCAAGGCTGGCCCTTGAGCCAATCTGCCACGCTGCCTCTCCAAGAGGATATGCTAGATATTATTATTCCCATTCTCAGTGAAAGAAGAAATTGAGACTCAGACAGAATGACTTGCCCATAGTCACATAGCTATCAGGTGCCAGGGCTGGGATTCAAAACCAGGCCCCTCTTAACTCCTTTCCTTTCTTTCTTATCATGAACTTCATAATCATGGACATTTCAGTCTATAAAGAACAGAAAAAGAGGCTTGTGTATGAAATCACTGACCCCTTGTTCCTGACCCTTGGTTGCCACTCTTCTAGGTCCCATTCAATGGAAACAGTCTATTTTGTCCAGCTTTTATGAATCCTTTTTTTTTTCTGTCTTGTCTCAGAGACTCTAACTTCCTTGAGGAGAAAGGCAAAGTTTAGCCTAGAGCTGGGTTCCTCCAAGACTATTGAATAAAAACTGAAAAAAAGTCATTTTCCTGATAAGATGAGGGAATTAACTTGGGAGACTAAAGTCAACCTTTTACTGAAAAGTATCACCCAATCCCCCAACCACACTCACCATTTGCCCTTCAGGCCTATTAACAACTCCAGAATTGGAGTCTTTGAGAGATCAGGGTCAGCCCAGTATCATCGTGAGCGCTGCAGAGTAACTATAAGGAAAGATTATTATAGTGATGAAGTATGTGTGTGTGTGTGTGTGTGTGTGTGTGTGTGTGTGTGCAAATGCCGCAGGAATGCACAGTTGGCTACTAAGTGAAATATGACCTCCAAAGTGTCTGCAGGAAAAAAAGAGGCATTTCTTATATAAACACCAAGGCTAAGGCAGGAAATAGGGTTGGGGGAATGGTAAGGGGCTCTGAGACCCCATGGGCCTACAAGAAGGCCTGGCAGATGGACAAAAAAGTGGGGGGAAGGGAGGAGGAGGTGGGGGAACAGGAAGCTGGGCAAGGATAAAAGGAACACATGGGGAGAGAGAAGGGAGGGCAGAGAAAAAGGGGCTGGGGAAAGGGGATCACAGGCCTTTTTATTTCCCAACCCTACTAGGTGGTCTCAAGGTCCAGGTCAGTCAGGAACAAAGGCTCCAGGTTCCAAGCATCATCTTAGGGGCTTGCTTTGCTGCCATAGAACACCTCCGATACAGGAGCTCATGGGAATGGGGGGGGATTGCTGACAAGGCAGTCCCACAGAAGAGACACTGAGCTCTACTCTCCCCGCCCCGACTTTGATCTCAAGGGATAGGGGAGAGAGGCAGCTGGTGGATGTGGCTATTGTCTCTGGCCCAATCCCTTTGTGTCTGCTCCACACACACAGAGGTACAGATGGACCCAGCTTCAGCACACTGGAGGGGACACCTGCCCTCTCCAATGCCTCCTAGCACTGCCTAAGGCCTCAGGTGTGCAGGGGGCTCCAGGCTCTCCTGCCCCCAATGCCAGATGGGAGAGTGGGGGCTCAAGAGAACTTGTCACCTTGGCTGCCTGCACTTCCTCAGGCTGAGGGGGTGAAGGGCACCAAGGTACCATCCTCCCCTCCTCCTCCAAACCCCAGGCTCACCTTTGTCTCAGCCAGTTGGCGCTTGAGAAGCTGCAGGGCCTCTGTGTGTTCCCGTTCGCTGTCTTGCAAGGCCTGAAGTTGCTCCTTTAATTCTCGCTAAAACAGATAAGAACACAGGAGTGTAGCATCAGACAGCAAGGACCAGATTCTAGGCTGAGAAGGGCCTGAGGGGGCTTCAGCTGTCTATCAGCACCCAGCAGCTGGGAAGGCAACTCTCATTCCCGGGAAAAGCTCATCTTCCACCAACTCACTGAAAGTTAATGTTTCAGAGCTGGAAGGTACCCCAGAGATCATCTCATAGAAACTAGCTGAACATTAGGAGACCCTGTAAAGTACCCCTGACAAACCGTCTTCAGGGTCTTGGCTAGAAGACCACCATCGAGGAGAAAACTGCTGTCCCTTAAAGCTACTGTCTACTGCAGATCAGCTCCCATGGTCAGGAAGCTAAAATCTGCCTCTCGGTCCCTTCCGTCTTCCACTCCCTGCTCCTCATTCTGTCCCCTGGGGTCGAGGGCAACCTTCCATGGGAAAGCCCTTCAAATACTCAAAGACAGCTTTATGCTTCCTCTACTTTTTCTTTTCTCCTGAATAAACTGATCCAAATTTGGCATCCTTCCTGGCCCTTTTTTTCATTCTGATCTCTCACTCTCATGGAAAATGCTCAAATGAACCCCTAACTTACTAAAAAGTAATAGAATCAAATATGGTAATACAGATAAAGTCTGACCAGGAAGGATGATAGTAAGGTTATCATTTCCCCACCTACAGGTAGTGGGGAGCCACAGAATGTTACACACATCTCATGGAGTGAAGTCAACGAGCATTTAAGTTCCTACTAAATTATGTAGCTAAGTAGCACAGTGAATAGAAGGCAAGACTTTGAATCAGGAAGATTTATCTCCCTGATTTCAAACTCAGTCTCAAATGTATCCCAGCTGTGTGACACTAGGCAAATCAGATAACTGTGATTGCCTCAGTTACCTTATCTTAAAAAATGAGCTGGAGAAGGAAATGGCCAACCACAAGTATCTTTACCAAGGACACTCCAAATGGGGTCATGAGTGAAGCAAATGAATAACAATAAGTGTTATGTGTCTGGCACTGTGCTAAGTGCTGAGGAAAGACAGTCCTTGCCCATTCTAGTGTGGGAGAGAACATGCGAACAATTATGAACAAGTCAGGTATACATAAGTTAAATGAGGAATAATCTCAGAAGGGGAATTAGGAAGGACTTCCTTCAGAAGGCTGGATTTTGACTGAGCTTTGAAAGAAGCCAGGGAAAGTGGAGATGAGGGAAAAGGATGTTCCACTATGGGACGCAGCCAGAGAAAATGCCTGGAGTCAGGAAATGGGGTGTTTTGTGTGAGGAACAGCAAGTGAACCAGTATCAATGAATCACAGAGTAAAGAGAGAAGGATAAAGTGTAAGAAGATTGGAAAGATAAGAAGTAGCCAGGTTATGAAGTGCTCTTCCAGGAGTATGCTAATAGATAGTAAACAACTGGTTCTCTAAAAAAAAGTCTCTCCCCCCCAAAAAATGACACATTTTAAAGTTTAATTTGCATTATTAAATTTTCTCCATCACTTTATGTCTAGATAATCAACAAAACATTTGTAGCATTTGCCCATTTCCAGTATAAATGTTTACCTTGAAAATTTAATAATTTAACAATCAGGTCTGATTTAAAAATCAGCTCTTCTACTTCCTTTACTCTCTCCCTTAGAGAATTGGGAACAATATATAGTATTATTCAAGAGAGATGGTATAGTGGGAAAGACTTTGAAATCAGAGGACTTCAGTTCAAATTCCACCTCTGGTAATCTTGGACAAATCATTGAACTTCTCTTGACCTCAGTTTCCTCATCTGCAAAATGAGGGGTTGTACTGAATGGCCTCTGAGTTGCCTTCCAGCTTTAGTGCCAGGAGACCATGACTCTCTTCAATCCAATGAGCATTATAGAATGGGGCCTAAAAAGATCTAGCCTGGGATATTCCTTCCATCCATCCATCCATCCATCCATCCATCCATCCATCCATCCATCCATCCATCCATTCATTCTTCCAACCATCCATCCATCCATTCATCTATCCATTCATTCATTCTTCCATCCTTCCATCCATCCATCTATCCATCCATCCATTCATTATTCCATCCTTCCATCCATCCATCTATCCATCCATTCATCTATCCATCCATCCATTTATTCTTCCATCCTTCTATCCATCCATCCATCTATCCATTCATTCATTCTTCCATCCTTCCATCCATCCATCCATTTATTCATTATTAACTATACATGCCTAGATGCAGCCCTGCCCTAGGTACTGGTGAAGATGCAAAAATGCATCACAGAACTAATAATCTAATAGTGGGTATAACGTGTGCAATATGCAGTACTGTGCCACCCTTTCATGTTCTGGCTGCACCTTTGGTCATTCTCCTCAACTCATTGGTTGAAACAAAGGAGTTGGAATACTCTTTGCTCCCCGTTGCAACTTCAAGTTCTCCTTCTTCCTCCATCACTCAGTAACTTTTCTAGCTTTGAGATTCATAGTATACGTATCTTCCACTCAATCAAAATCCTGGTAGCTGTTGTCTACAGATCCCAGGTCTATCTTCTTTCCTCAATGAGTTTGGTACAAGATTCAAAATCTTTCTCTCTTCCCCAATTCCTGCCCTCATACTTGAGGACTTCAGCATACATATTGACTCTTCTTCAAACACCTTAATCACTTAATCCTACTCAGTTCCTAAGACCTACTCCTCCATCCCATCTCACACACAAAGGTCTTCTTGATCTTGCTATCACCCACAAATGTACCATCTCTATGTTCAAGAATTCTGAAATCATGTTATCTGATCATAATCCAGGCTTTCTACCTCTACTTCTGGCTTCCCTCACCAAGCCTACTCTGTTCATACCAAAACCTTCAAACCTTTGATCCCTTAGTTTTCTCTCTTACATTAACCACTTTCTTCTCTCCCCCCCCATTTTGATTCCTTAGTGAAACAATTCAACTCTCTCTCTCTCTCTTTCTCTCTTTCTTTCTCCCTCTCTCTCCCTCCCTCCCTCCTTCTCTGTTTCTTTCTCTCTCTCTGTTTCTGTCTCTGCCATAATCTCTCACTTTCTGTCTCTGTGTCTTTCTCACTCTCTCTGTTCTCTTTCTGTCTCTCTCTCTCTCTTTCTCAGTCTCTGTGTCTCTTTCTTTGTCTCTCTTTTCTCTGTCTCTCTCTGTAAGTCTCTCTCTGTGTCTCTCTTTTTCTCTCTCTATCTCTGTCTCTTTCTTTCTTTCTCTTCCTCTGTGTCTCTGTCTTTCTGTCACACACACACACACACACACACACACACACACACACACACACACACACACCCCACCCCCTAAATAAACCTCAGTGGTTTCTTATCACTTCCTCTGTTGTTCAAAGCCCTTCATAATCCAGGTCCTATCTTACCTTACCTTTACTCCCTGACAAGTACTTTTCAATTTAATGACACTGACATCCTCACTTTTCTACAAATAAGACACTCTACCTCTTAGCTCTGGCCATTTTCTCTGGCTGTCTCCCCATGCCTGGACTACTCTTCCTCCTCTTCATCTCTGCCTCCTGGCTTCCCAGGCTTCCTCTAAGTCTCAACTGAAATCTCATCTCCAGGAAACCTTTACCAACCCCTTTTAATTCTAGTGTCTTTCCTCTCTTAATTATTACCTTTTTATCCTATAAATAGATTTGTTGTATATATTTACTTGCTTGTTGTCTCTCCCATTAGCTTGTGATCTCTGTGAGGGCAGAAACCCTTTTGAGGCTTTTTGTCCACCTAACACTTAACACAACTCCTGGCACACTTGTAGATACTTAATAAATGCTTATTGACTGATAGTAATGTAAAGCAAAGATAGTAAGAAATAGAATAAAAATGGTTTATATTTATAGAGATGAGAGCAGCTAGGTGACACAGTGGATAGAGCACTAACCCTAAAGTCAGGAAGACCTGAGTTCAAATCTGACCTCAGACACTTAACACTTCCTAGCTGTGTGACCCTGGGTAAGTCACTCAACCCCAATTACCTCAGCAAAAAAAATTTAAAAGAGTATTTATAGAAATGGCACTAAAAGGTTTACAATGTATTTCACTTATATCATCTCATTTAATTCTCACAAAACCTCTGGGAGGTAGGTGTTATTATTATCCCCATTTTACAAATCAGGAAACTGAGGCAAAGAGTGATTGACTTGCCTAAGGTCATACAGCCAGTAATGTCCAAGTCAGGATTCAAACTGAAGTCTCTCTGATTCCAAGTCTAGCACTTTCTCCATTGTTAGAAATAGGGGTTTTTAAAACATGGAGTCCATGAACTCATTAAAAAAAACCATTTTGATCACTATATCTCAGTACAATGGGTGACTTTTATAATCTTATAAATTTTATTTAGGGTATTTAAAAACTTAATGATGAATTGGGTTTTACTAGACTGCTCAAAGTATGTGTGTATGGGGTGGGGGTGGGGGAGAGCTCAGTACTTATTAAGCTTCTATTATATGCCAGATAATGGACTAAGCACTTTAAGTATTATCTCATTAGATTCAGGGAGTCCAGAATACTCAAAAATGGTTAAGAATCGCTGATCTGGAAGAATGCAAAATGAGACAAAGTTCTTTGGAAGGTCAGAAGAAAGAAATACCATTTTTAACTGGGATTAATGGGGGGAGATGTGGTGAGGCTTCCTGAAGAGATGACACCCGAGCTGGGCCTTGAACTCTGGGTAGAATTTCAAAAGCAGAACTAGATGAGGCCTGGAAGGTATCTGGAACAGCACAGCTGGATGCCCAGCAGGGACCTTGATGGCTGGTGGGGGCAGAGGGGTAGGGGTCATGGGGCAGGGGGAAGAGGTTAGGGGGAAGGTCACAATGGCAGAGACTGAGCAGATCTGTTGGCAACTCTGAGTTGGTGGGCCAGTAAATGAGTTGGGATTTAGGTAAAAGCAATGGGAGGCTAATGATAATGATATAATAATAATAATATTTGACTTCAAAAACCACTTATTTTAACCCACCTGTGCAACAGACTGTAGAATATTAACTTTAAAAAATTATAGCGAGATGGTGATTAGTCCCAAGAGCATTTCTAACTGAATTCAGTTGAACAAGATAAAAATGATTTTCTTAAATTCTCTAACAATAACACTGGTTGTTTACAAAATGCTTCATATACTTTACATATAATCTTTCATTTGAGGTAGACACTCTATTTTATTGTAAATCCACTTTACAATTGAGGAAACTGAGGCTCAGAGAGAGAATATAAATTACCCAGGGTCACACAATTAGTAAAGACAGAGGCAAGGTTAAAATCCAAGTCCTCGACCCCAAGTTTGGCACTCTTTTGATTATGTCTTGCTGCCCATGATCTGAGGGATAGAGGATGTAGAGCTGGTTGTTGTTTGGTCTTTTAAAAATCTGGTCTTTTAAATTCTTTAAAAAAATTTTTAATAATAGATTTTTATTTTCAAAATATATGCAAAGATAGTTTTTAACATATACCCTTGCAAAACCTTGTGTTCCAAATTTTTCTCCCTCTCTTCCCCCCTTCCCCAGCCAGCAAATAATCCAATATATGTTAAACATGTACAATTCTTCTACAAATATTTCCACAATTATCATGCTTCACAAGAAAAATCAGATCAAAAAGGATAAAAAATGAGAAAGAAAGCAAAGAGCAAGCAAACAATAACAAAAAAGTAAAAATGCTATGTTGTGATCCACATTCAGTCCCTATAGTCCGCTTTCTGGATACAGATGGCTCTCTCTGTCACAAATCTATTGGAAATGGCCTGAATCACCTCATTGTTCAAAAGAGCCACTTCCATTAGAGTTGATCAATACAATTCTATATTATAAGAGATGGCTCTCTGGGAGAAGGGAGGAAGGATATTGTGGCAAGTGAGGGTAATGTTGAAACAAAGGATAGCAAGATAAATTTTAAACAGAAGCTGATATTGCTAGATGATACAATGGATAGAGCGCTCAGGAGGACCTGAGTTCAAATCCAGCCTCAGATACTTCTGATCTATCTCATCTTGGGCAATTCACTTAACCCCAATTGCCTTCCCCCCCAAAAAACACAGAGAGACACTATGTTTTTATATAGCTTCTTATATATAGTAAAACTCAGCTACTCTTTTTTAACATCTTTTACATTTTGTTGAATAAGACATGATATGTGTATACACATATATACCATCTTGCTCAAAATACTTTTGGGAAATGGCATATAATCGTATGAAGAAATCAGGAATTGGTGGGGAGAAGCATTATTGAAAGCAGTTTAGAAAATATCAATGGCAAGGTGTGATGGCACAGCCCTGTAATCCCAGTTGCCATCCTGGTTAAGGCTAATGGATCATGTGAGCTCAGCAGCTCTGAGCTGAAGTTGGGTTAAAGCCAAGACCCTGGGAGTGAGAGGTTTATCAGACTAACCAAGGACAGGTAAAATGGCCCAGAAAAGGAACTGAGTGGGTCAAAGCTTCTCTGTCAATCAGAGTAGAGCAGCCCTGCATGTCCCTTACACTTAGGAAAAATGGAGAGACCTTGCCTTCAAAAAGAAAAAAAAAAGAAATTATCAATGAGGGAGTAGAGAAATGATAATGATGGGGGTATGATACAGACTTCCTAACTCAAGGAAAGAAGTACATGTGAATTTCAGGACATAAACCCGGCGAGGAGATATGGTATTACAGTAATAGGGACTTCAACTCTTCATACATCTACTGAAACCAAAAGCTGAGTAAAGGATAAATTCTTAACTTGCCTTAATGATCATTTCCAGTTATAAAAAGTGGTGGATGATGAGGGTAACTTAATTCTTCAAGAGAGTCTGAAGCAATAAGGAGGAATTAAGTTTTCATATTATAGTCTGATGCACACCCTGGATTTATGGAGGATGGGTTATACAGAGATCAGAGAGAGGATATTGGTCTAAAATACTATAGGGAATATCAGCCCAAGAAAGGGAATATTATCATACATGAAACTCAGAAGCCTTATGTAGGTTCTTCGATGAAAAAGATAAAGGGGAATACATGAAAAGAAACTGACGTGAATGTAAAGAAAACTTACCAACTGTTTTTTTTTCCAAAGGCATGGATAGAAGATGAAGGAAAAATGTGAATATGTGAAGAATACAAATAACACATGGTCATTTAAGGAATGTCAGGAGAGCTAATAAGTGCAAGGGTCAGTGAAAAGTATTTTTTAAATCTATTTAGGAAGAATGGAGATAAAGAATAAAGTTAAAATAGATTTATGTATATATATGGGGGGAGAGAGAGAGAGAGAGAGAGAGAGAGAGAAAGAGAGAGAGAGAGAGAGAGAGAGAGAGAGAGAGAGAGAGAGAGAGAGAGAGAGAGA
>JAJPUD010006645.1:80970-107967 GCA_023553655.1 Myrmecobius fasciatus | reverse complement strand
AGAGAGAGAGAGAGAGAGAGAGAGAGAGAGAGAGAGAGAGAGAGAGAAAGAGAGAGAGAAAGAGAAATAATGACAATGACTACGGGAAGAAAGAACTATTCACCTCTTATTTTTCTTCCCTTTTCTTTAATTTTTTGTTTTTATATCACCTTCATTTCCAAATATATTCTTCATTTCTCCCCTGTTAGAAAGTCATTCCTTGTAACAAAGAATTAAAAAGAACAAAATAAAAAAAAAACAGTTCAACAAAACTAACACATCAACCGAGTCTGATAATATATGCAATTCAACTTTTGGCTTACTTTTGCATTCTTTAACAAGGGAAATTATCTTTAGACTAAGAAGGACAAAACAGAAATTATTTCAGTTCTGAATAGAGTGAGATGCTAGGAAGAAAGCACCTAGATACCAGCAATCTGTTCAGATTACCAAGTAAGGATAAACTGCATTTCTCAGTACAAATTTTAAAATGGCAGATGTTATTGCTATTGTTAGTCAATAAAAATTTACTAGTACTTACTATGGACGTGCACCATGGTAAGCTCCAAAAACACATAGAAAGATAAGAATAATCTCTGCCCTCAAGGAGCTTCCATTTTAATGAGACAGATATGTAAATTCTTAGGCACACATAAACTTGCCAACTATTGGCCAGTAATCTTTGACAATCTTGGAAAATGGAAGAAGTGCCCTGAGGCGTGGGAAAAAAAGTTCCAATTTCCAAAACAAGAATAAGTCTAAGTAGAGGCAGGGAGTTTGACTTTGATCCCTGGCAAAGTCTGAGATGCATTATTCAAGAGCTAGTTTGCCAGCTTTTAGGAAGGGATGTGGTGGTCACTAAGAGCCAATATGGCTTCATCAAGAAAAGCTTATGCCAGACAAATCTCATTTTTTTGGACAGGATTAGTAGAATGGTTGGCAGTGAGTAGGTCAGGGGAATGATACAAGCAGAATTTCCCTGGATTTCAACTAAACATCTGACCACGTCTATTATGCTATCCTTGAGAACAAGATGGAGTAATATGTTTGAGACAATGCAACAATTTAGTAGATTCATGGTTGAATTACCAGACCTAAAGAATAATCAATAATAGGATGATGTCAATTTTGAAGGGAGGTTTCTAATGGAATGCCCTAGGGACTTGTCTACAATCCCATTCTATTCAACAATTTTGTCAATCACTTGGATGAAGAGATGGATGGTATGCTTGTCAGACTTCCAGATGACACAAAAACTGAGAATTAAATAATACACTGGCTAGCAGCAATAGGATCTCCTGGTACTCAAAGGCTAGAAGAATAGGATAAATATATAATGAAGTTTAATACAAATAAATGTAAAGAACTACACTTAGGTTCAAAAAAGTAATTGTAAAAGTACAAGTATTTATGAATCTTGAATCAACAACAGTTCAAATAAAAAAGACCTATGACTTATAATGGACCACAAATTTAATGAATCAACAGTATAATATGGCAGCAAAAAATAATAAATAAAAACACTTTAATTTGAACTTAATCAATATTAATAGAGACATGGTATCCAATATAAGGGAGGTGATAGTCTCATTATTTTCTGTTCTGGTTAAATCATTTCAGAAGTGTGCCTTCAGTTCAGGGTCCCACATTTTAGTTAGGAGATGAACAAACTTTAACAGATGTAGAGGAAGATAACCAGAAAAGCAGGAGCTAGAGACAATTTCGTTCAAAAATTAATGGAAGGAATTGGAGATGGTATGCATGGGGAAGAAAAGACTTGGGGGGAGGGAGGATGAGGAACCTGATAGCTCTTCAAATTTTGGAATAATCATCATGAGGATCAATGAATAGAGGATGCAGAGAGGCAGATTTGGAGTCAGCGTAAAGAAAAATCTAATAACAAAAAACATATCAGAGTAGAAAATCTTAGAGGGAAGATAAATCTACATTGCTAGAGGTCTTCAAGTAGAAACAGGATGAATATTTGCCAAGTATACTGAAGGGAGACTGCCACTCAGGTATGGGCTGGTTGGTCCTTAATAATGCTGAGATTCTAAAACCATGGGATCCAGTGTGATCACAGCTCAGCCTGTTAGTATAAAGTAGCCACAAATAACTTTTAGTATTGCCCATTGTACAGGGCTTTTTTGTATAACACAGAGGAACACCAATGTTGACACAGTGGAAAAGCCAGAGCAGCAGACACCAGAGCGATCATAGTCTACCACAATGAGGCTTACTGCACTCTCCAGCTTTTTTTTTTCCTTTCAGCACATAAAGCTTTACATTTGTGACTTTGGGGCCAGTTTAGGGGCCAGTAGCCCAGAAGCTCTATCTCTGTTTTTTTTTTCTTTTGAGCTGTCAGCCTTAAAACTGAAGAGAAAATGGCATCCTTCTGGCAGCAGCTACTACCTACTTGCTCTTAACAACTCATTATTCTGTCTTCTTAACTATAATAACAAAATGACACTTGGCTTGCTCCTCTCCTATACATTGGTATATTATTTTGTGTTTTATTTATCTGGGTAAATCTCAAAGTCCCTTCATCAATCAATACCTATTATTAAATAATAACAATGTGGCAGGAATAATGTGAGACATTGGTTGATACCAAGAAAAAAACAAAACAGTTTCTGCCTTCAAGAAGCTTACATTCTACTGGGACAAACAATACGTGTGTTTCAAATCAATATGTCATTTTGGGAGGGAGAGAAGGATTATCAGGAAAAGTGGAGGGGCAGAGGACATGGAGTCAGGAAGTGTTCAAATCCTGCCTGGAACATTTCCTAGCTGTGTGATCCTAGGCAAAAAACTTTACTTCCATCTGCCTCGTTTTCCTTATCTGTAACACAGAGAAAGAATAATACTCACCTCTCAAAATTATTGGGTCAAATGAGAAAACATGTAAATTTTAAAGTGCTATATAAATGCTAGCTATTCCACTTTTTTTGTGTGGTGATAGCAAAGAATTGAACATTGAGGAGATGCCCATCAGTTGGGGAATGGCTGAATAATGGCTGAATCCATTATTTGTAATGGAATAGTATTGCAATTTAAGGCAAGATAATTTCAGAATGACTTGGAAAAAAATATGTGAACAGATATAGAGTGAAGTGAGCAGAACCAGGAGAACAGAGTACACAGCAACATTGTACAGTGAACAACTGTGAATGACAGCTATTTTCAGCAATGCAATGATCCAAGACAATTCTGAAGGACTAATAATGAAAAATGCTATCCACCTCCAGAGAAAGAACTGATGGAGTCTGAATACAAATTGAAGCATACTATTTTCACTTTCTTTATTTTTCTTGGAGTGTTTTTTTTTGGTCTGTTTTCTTTCACAACATGACTAATATGGAAATATATTTTGCATGACCACACATGTATAACTTACATAAAATTGCCTGCTTTCTCAGTGAGGGAAATGGGAAAGAGGAGAACCCAATTTTTTTTAAAGTTAAAAATCATTTTTACATGTAACTGGAAAAACATAAAATGTTAAAAAAATAAATATTAGCTATTTTTATAATAACAGTGAAATCATATTGATGGAGAAGATGGCAAAATGGAACAAAGGATATATGTAGAGGTGTTTGCTTTGGCAAAGAGAAGGCTCTCCTATTTCTCAAAGGCTGGAGTAAAAAAGGAGAGAATAGGAATATTGTTAAGGAGTTTTAAGATGGAAAAAAAGGGGAGAAAAGAAAGATCATGGTGAATGGCCTTTGTGGTTCTGAAAGGGTAGGGTCAGGGAGCCATGTAGTAAGCTTGAGAATGGAAGAGAAGGTTTAGAATACTCACTGAAGGGAGTATGACAGAGAATCAATGAGGAAGGTTCCCTGAAATTCAACTAGGGCCCAGTTAAGATGAGATATTCTTCATATACACAGTCAGCATTCTTGTGTGACTTTCTTTAATTTTGTTCAGTATCATATGAGCGGGAGTGAAGGTTGCATATGGTGGGAGGAATCAGCATTAGGGTTTGGTGAGGCCTGAGAGCAATGGTAGGGCAAGGGGATTTGAGAAATAAAGAAAAATATAATACTGAACTGGTTAATTACAGAATCAAGTCTGGGAAGGGAAGAGAGCAAAATTAGAATAGGGTGATGGCCTGAAGAAACACAGAGCATGGAGGGACATGAAAACAATAGGTTTATGAGGAATAAATCAAAGGGAGAGATGGAAAGCTAGAATATTACAGATTAATAAAAACATTTCAGAATTCTTGATAATGAAGGTGGAACACTTATTGATAATAGTAATACTTATTGGTCACAAGGATGTGATTACCCCGGTGTATACTTGTGGTGGAATGAAGGTGAAAGTCCCAGAAATTGACATTATTGAGGAATTGGGAGGCCAGGGTGCTTAAGGAAACAATACCAACAATTGGGCAAGGATTCAGAGGTGTTGGGGGGGGCACAGGCAAGGAAGATTGTAAATTAGGAATAGATTCGGTTTTTAAAAATATTTTATTTTTCTCAATTTCATATAAAAAGTCACTGATATTTTTTCTTATCAATAGTGTTTTATTTTGCAAAATATATGTAAAGATAGTTTTCAATATTCATTTTTGTAAAACTTTGTGTTCCAACTTTTTCTCCTTTCCTCCCTTATCTCACACCTCCTCAAGACAGGAAGTAATATGATATAGGTTAAACTTAAGTCACTGATATTCTTAAGAAAGGAGGGAAAACCAGACTGTAAACAGCAGAGACAGATGTAATCTCAAATCTGCAGCCTCTGTGCTACAACAAAATTCAGTGTCTTGCACACAGTAGGCATATTAAATATCTATTGCATTGGATTGCCAAGTAGACAGAATTTGAGGCTAGAATGAATAGACATAAAGGAGAATCATCAGAGACTCCTGGAGAGTTCAGGCTGTGGAGGGTAAAGACTCCTCAAAATTTAGAAGCATTTTGGATCCCTTGGTTCTCCAGACATCAGTTATTTAGCCATGGGGACAAGCAATCCTTGATTGGAATGCTGTCTTATCCTCAGAGAATGGTAACTCACAGCCTTCTTTTAAGAAGATAAGATGGGAGACATTCTCATAAGATTGCCAGGCATTCTGGGGCCAGACTACCTAGTCAAAAGATACCCATAACTGAAGGGGACTGCTAAGACCAGTCACTGTATGGTACAGGAATCTCCCACCCCCACCCCAAAATATCTTTGATGAGTAGCCACAAGATTTCCAGTGACAGCAAACTCATCTCCCCAGAGGCAATGTGTTTCATTTTTGAACAGCTTTGACCGTTGGGAAATATTTTCTTCTATGGAGCCCAAATCTGCCTCTTGATAACTTCCACCCTCTAGCCCTCCTTCTGCCATTTGGGGCCAAGCAAAACAATCCTAATCCCTCTTCCCCATGACAGCTTTTCAGATATTTGGAGATAATTCTTGTGCCTCCCCCAAGCCTTCTCTAAGCTGCAGACACATACCTGTGTCTGAGACAAGGTGGAAAGTAGAGATACTCTTATTTACAGACACACAAGAGAAAACAAACATTGCAGAAAAATGGAGGAAGAAAATCACATTACAAAGAAATCCAATTCAACAAAGCATCTAGTTTGGATTCCAAGGGGAACTAGCCAGCTATGCCTGAATGAAGGGCTACTTAATGATCTGAAAACTGAATTGAGGGAACACATTATGTTTGATTGATCCAGGTCAGAAACAGGAATCAGTTCAGATAAATTTTTGGATGACAGATCTACAGAATAAGGATATATCATTGGGTTGAGTCTCTTCTTAGGATCTGATAAAGAAAATAACCAATACCTATCTTAGACCCTTTGAATCTCCATCAGAAACAAGGCTGGACCAGCTATAGGTATGGCCAGAGAACAAAAAGGTTAAAAGTTCAAAATAAAGAAAAGAGGATGCAGAGAGGAGGAAGAAAGGTAGTTTTGATACTCAGAGAGACATCAGACCTAGTCTCTGTGGAGGCATACAATTCAATTCATTTGTTAGACTCCTCCACATTATATAATAATTCCAGTGAATTCTCTCTCCAACTGATCCTGTATGTAGTTTGCTTTATATCTATTTCTTTGTATCTTGTCTCCCCCATTCAATTATAAGTTCCTTGAAGACTGTCTTTTGCCTCTTTCAGTATCCCCAGTGCTTAGCACATAGTAGGTACTTAATACATGTTTGAGTGTTTCCTTTTTATCTTTTTTATAGCTTGCTTTATATAGATCTGTATCTATTCATCCTTCCATCCATCAATCCCTTCCTCCCTCCCTCCCTCCATCCATCCATCCGTTTGATTGTTGTCTCTCCTATTTGAATCTAAGCTCCTTGAGAGCAGGGACTGCCTTTTGTCTCTTTTTGTATCTCCAGCACTTAGCACAGTTCTGGCATGTAGCAGGTGTTTAACACATGGATTGATTTGGAGTTAGAGAACTTGGGTTCAAGTCCCAGCTCTGCCACTTGCTACCGAAGAGACATGACCTTTCTAAGCCTCAGTTTCATCAGCTATCAAATAAGGAGACTATATTTTGAGGTCCCTTACAGCTTGCAATTACTATCATTTGGCCAAAACCTGAATAAGTACTCACTATATGCTAAGTACTAGAGAAAGAAAGACAAAAATGAGACATATACAAAAATAATCAAGCAGAAAATAAAAAATTATTTGGGGGTTGGGTTGGGAGAGCACTCCCAGTGGTAGGGGAGAGGGGAAAGACAGAAGGAAAGGGCTCATATAACAGATGGTGTTGGGGCTGAGTCCTAAAATGAACTGGGGGGTCCAGGAAGGAGAAATGAGAGGACCACCAATACAGGGAGGGCAGACAAAAAGGCCAATCCTCTCTATTCTGCTTTTTTGCTGCTCTGGTAGGGCTGTGGCCCTGCCCAGGGAAACCAGTCCTGATTCCTGAACTCAGTAGTTCTCTCTTAGTCATGACTCCTGATCCAAAGGTCATCAATGCTGCAGTTGCAGTGGTGTGGTGTGGTGTGGTGTGGTGTGTGTGTGTGTGTGTGTGTGTGTGTGTGTGTTTGTGTGTGTGTGAATGACCTCAGAAGAGACACTGCCTATAGCAGGGAGTCAGGGAATGAAGCTTCTTGAAAGAGCTTCCTCCCTGGGTTCCTGTAACATCATCCTCTCCTGTCTGCCTGCTCAACAGCCCTCTCTGGCCCAGGGACATCTGAAACCCAGCACTGTGAAGATCTGTGATTTCATTGGCGCCAGGGCCCTCCCTACCATGGTCACTAACTTGCCTCACCTCAGGAGATGGAAGCTGTTTATGAGTTGCTGTTTGGGGTTTTGGTATTTTTGAGGCTCTGGACAATGTTTTTAGGGAACTCCCTGAAAAGAAACTCTCTCATGTGGCAACTCAAAGTCTTAGACTTCTAGAATTGTCCAACTTTAGAACATAGGTAGATAATACATAAGAGATAAAGCTCTAAAGAATAGAATATGGCTATGTATACATACTAGGCAGTTATTGATCCTGCTAGCAAGCTATATTATTCCCTACCTGTTTATTCCCGGTTATTTGCCCAGTACTTAACATCATAAAAATTGTGTGAAATGTTTTGTAGAATGCCATTTTAAAACAAAAACTTGGACAGCTGTGTAAGCTATCTTGTAGTTAGAAATTTGACCCAATAAAGCAATCTATTATATATAGAGATAGATAGATAGATGTATGTAGATAGATAGATATATGTATATAGATAGATAGATAGATAGATAGATGTATGTATATAGATAGATAGATAGATAGATGTATGTATATATATGTATATACATGTATACATATATAAAGAAAAAAGAAATAAACCTCTAATCATTGGGAAGTTTGGCCTTACATTGAGACCAAGATCAGTTCCCTAATTACAAAGCCTCTCACTGTCTCTAGGATGAACTATAGCTGAAATAAAATCATATCATGACCTACCGTGTGGTAATGAAAATCTGAAGCTTAAAAAAGGAAGCCAGTGTGTCAATAGATTGGGAGGCAAAAGTCATGGGTTCAACTCCTGCCTCTCTTCTAGGCACACAAGACCCTGAGTAAATCAGAAATTCTGCCTAAATCTCTTCAGCTGTAAAAAGAGGGGATGGAATTAGATGACCTCTAAGATTTCTTTCAACTACAGTCCAGGTCTAAAACTGAACTAATATTCTTTTCTTCCTCTCCTTTCTTCAAACCAGCTCTTTTTCTCAGATCCTAACCTTACTGCGTATGATACTACCATCTGTCTATCCCTGGGGCTCACAATCTCTGCCAGTCTTCGGATCCTGTGCTTGCCTAACACAGGTAGTCAAAGATGCTACTTCCAAGTCTTTTAGCTTTCCCCCTCCAGGTCAAAAATGATGGGATTGGAAGGAACCTTGGAGAATCAAATTTTAACCCTCATTTGGCAGAGGAGAGAAAGAAAGAGTCATATAGGGAGAAACTGGGGCAGAGAACCTGAGTTTCTTAATTCCCGGGCCAGGGCTCTTCATTCTATAGTGCAGCTCACTCATGACCACTTATATTAAAAACGCCTGCCTCACCTCCTGTCTCTCTCCTACTTGGGTCTATCTTACACACAACAATTAGAAAAATCTCTCTCAGACACTCCTACTACTTGCCAACATGCTGTGATTTCCCATCACCTACCAGAGCCAATTTAATGCTTCAGTCAGATATTTAAAGTCTTTCATTCAGTGGGTTTCTTGTGTTTTCTAAACTCATCTCTTTCAGACTGGATTCAACAATTAGTTCTTGCCTCCTACATGCTGGGTGAAGTTGGGTAAGACACTGATCCTCCCTGAGGGTCAATTTTCTCAAATGTTAAAAAGGGGACAATAATTCTTATTCTACATGCTTCATGGGACTGCTGTGAAATCCAAATAAAAAGATGTGTATAAGACATTAAGGAGCCATAAAATGACATGTACTGAGGCACAATGGAACACAATTAGGTCTGGAATCAAAGGGCTTGGAATTGCATATAGGCTCTGCCACTTTCTACTGATGTGACACTTGGGCAAACCATTTCTCCTCTCTGCCTCAGTTTCCTCAACTGTTAATAATAGTTAGTATTTACTTTGAGTTTTACAAAGTACTTTACAAATATCTCATTTGAAACTCACAACAACCCTGAGAGGTCGGTACTGCTATCATCTCTATTTTACAGATAAGGGAACTAAGGCAAACTGAGGTTAAGTGACTTGCCCAGAGCCCCACAGTTAGTGTCTGAGATAGGACTTGAACTCATCTTCCTTACTGAAATGCCAGGGCTCTATCCACTATCCTACCTTGATGTTGTTCAGTTGTTTTCAGTCATGTCTGACACTTTGTGACCCCATTTGGGGTTTTCTTAGCAATGATACTGGAGCAGCTTGCTATTTCCTTCACCAGATCATGTTACAGATGAGGAAACTGAGGTAAACAGGGTTAAGTGACTTGCTCAGGGTCACTCAACTAGTAAGTTTCTGAGGCTGGATTTGAATTCAAGTCTTCTTGACTTCAGGCCTGACACTCTATCCACTTATCCCACCCACCTTCCCACCTCAATGTCCTTGGGATGAACCTTGAGAAATTGGACTAGTTGACCTGAGAGGTCTCTCAGTTCTAAATCTAGGGATCCTGAGATCTTGGCTGACACATTCTGGATTTCTTCAGCCTTTCCTGATCTTCCTTAATGCTATGTCTTCCTTCTATTATTTATTTCTGATTTATCTAGTTTGTCTGGACTTCGGTAAGAGAGAAGCTGTCTTTTTTTTCTTTTTCTTTGCCTTTCTTTGTAACTCTAGTAATTAGCACACTGCCTGGCACATAGTGATTATCTCCTATCCTAACCCAGGATTCACTGTGCCTGAATCCTGAAAGGGCCCAGGTCATTTCACCTGGTTATTATCTCTTCTATCTTGCTCCTTCTTTTTACTCCTAACAGAATCTGAGGAGGGAAATCACTAAGGAGCAACCAGCCCAACCCACAAGTTACCTGGAATCCCCTGTCCAATCCACCAGCCAAGTGGCCATCAAACCTGCCCATGAGGGCCTCTGATGAGGGGGTCCCCCTTTCACTGAGGAAAGCTCCAACCCTTAATGACTTTTCCTCCAAGGAGCCTTAATCTGCCTCAGACATTTTCACTCACTGCTTCTTGTTCTGCTCTTGGGGCCAACCAGAACAAATCAACCCCCACCCCCATTCAGAACTTGGAGGCCTCTGGCCTGGATTAGTACAACAATCTCGTGACCATCCTTCTGGCCTCTTAGCTCCCTTTACCTATCCAGCCTTCCAACATCCTAAGAGCCAAAATAATTTAAGTTGGAGTATTTAACCCTTTTGAGTCCTGCACCTGGCAGAGTTCAAGGAGGCCTTCTCAGAATAAGACTTTTAAATGCATAAAATAAAAACCCATAAGTTAAAAGGGAAACAATTCTCAAAATATTAAAAAAAATTCATGGGTCCTCTAGGGTTTCTCCACAGCATCTTTTGGGAGTTTGTAAACCACAGGTTAACCTCTGACCTAAGACATAGGCTCTGCTATACTTGAAAACCTTCATTGACTTCCTATTTCTTTGTGGATAAAATACAATTCTCTTGGCTTGGCTCCCCATTTGCCAGCTTTGGTTCACACTGTTCTCTTTTACACACATTTGTTCTAGCCAAATTAGGCTACCCACATCTCTTATCTTTGTATTTTTGTATCCATCATACCTCTGGGACTGGAACATACTCTCTCTTTGTCTCTCCCTCTCAGAATCCTTCTTGTTCCTCAACATTCAGCTAAGTCGCCATCTTTTCTCTGAAACCATTCTTGATTGTCCTGCCCCATCATCCCTGTCACTACCAAAGTGATCTTTCCCTCTTCAAATTTTACTAGAGGTTCTATCCAAATATTCTTTTCTGGCCCCAGCATTTACTTATACTTCAAGCTTCCTGGGGGCAGAGACAAAGGGGAAAGGCTGGAACATAGTAGGCACTTAAAAAATATATCTTCCCAGGACAGCAAGGTAGCACACCAGCCCTGACTGAAGTCAGGATGACCTGAGTTCAAATTTGACCTCAGACACTTAACGCTTCCTAGCTGTGTGACCCTGGGCAAGTCATTTGGTCCCAAATAACTCAGCAATATATATATATATATGTATATATATATGTATATATATATATATATATATATCTATATCTGCTTTCCAGGAGCCACCACAGCTTTAAGTACTGGAGATACAAATGCCACGCAATGATAAGCTTTATTAAGAGTTGATAAGTCAGGGATACTAGGGGTTGCCATATTGCACAGAGCATTGAGCCTGGAGGCAAGAAGCCCCATCTTCCTGAGTTCAAATCCAGCCTCAAACACTTGCTAGCTGGGTGACACTGGGCAAATCACTTCACCCTGTTTGCCTCCATTTCTCCATCTGTAAAATGAACTGGAGAAGGAGATGGCAAACCAGTCCAGAATCTTTGCCAAGATAACTTCAAATGGGCTCACAGAAAGTCGGATACAACTCATGACTGAACAATACATAAAATTCACTAGGCTTGGTGCTATGGATACAGACAAAATGAAAAAAAAAACAGTTCTTGCCCTCAAAGAGCTAGCATTTTACTGCAGAGAATTAACATATAAACTGAGAAATATATAATTTGAGGAGGCAAGGGAGACCACAAGCAATTAAGAGGAACAGGAAAGGCTTCCCACATGAGCTGAGTTTTGAAGGAAGCAGGGACTGAACCAGTTGGAAATAAGGAAAGAGTGTATTCTAGGCATGGCAGACAGCCTGTGCAAAAGCTGGCGACGAAATGCTGAGTCTGGAGAACACACGGGTTGTACGAAGGGGAATAATATACAGTAAGCCTGGAAAGCAGGTTAGAGCCAGATTGTGAACGGTTTTAAAATGTCTATTTGAAGAGTTCATATTTCATTGGAGCAGCAACAGCCACTGGATGATTGGGAGTGGGGGAGTGGCGCGATCAGACTTAAGGGTGAGAGAGATCATTTTGGCAGCTATGTGGAGGACTGGGTCGAAAGGGGAGAGATTGGCACCTGGGTGTCCAAGGAGGAAGCTGTTGCAATAATTCAGGTGACCTAGGGTGGTGGCCATCTGAGTGGAGTACAGAAAGAACAACAGTCTGTCATCTGCCAATTAGGTCTCTGGCTTTCCTAACAGCCAGCTTCCTTTCCCACCTCCGTGTCCTCCTACTCTCCATATGGGAGTGTTAGCACAGGAACCCTGCCTCCATTCCTCCCAGTCCCCACCAAAGGCACATCGGAAGCACCTGGCATGAAATCTGCCTTCAGTCTCTGTCTGTCTCCTCGACAAGAGCCAGGCACTGCCCAACAGGATCTGGGGGTGTGTTTGGGGACTCCCTTAGGTTTCTGACACTCTGTCTTCAGGCAGGAGGCAAAGTGGCAGCTTTGGTCTCATGAGAGCAGGAGTGGGTGGTAAGTACCCATTACTATCCACCACTGGACATATAAATCTCTGTCTGGCCACCACGACCTCAGGCAACCCACCAGCCTTCTTCTCTCTGTCACAAAGGAGAAAACCAAATAACACAGGATTTTACAACTAAAGGGAACCTCAGAATGTTTCTAGTCCAAAATGTCCAAATCCTCTGTTCCAGACGTCTCACTGCTAGGAGTACAATTCGAAGAGACTAATGATGAAAAGAAGGGCTCTGTTCAAAACCAAATATTATAGCAGCCCTTTTTGTAGGAGAAAAGAATAGGAAGCAAGACTAATTCTCATCAAATGGGCACTGGTGAGTCAAACATTACTGTGCCATAAGAAACAATGAATATGAGGAGTCCAGAAAAACATCAGCTCTCATAGGACTTAATACATAGTGAAATGTTCTCCCAACAGAACACACACACATATAAACACACACACGTGCACACATGAGTGTGATAACTGTAATCATGTAAATGGGAAGAAGGAAAACAAAACAATCTAAACTGAATGCTGTAAAATCATAGTAATTAATCTTGGTTCCCAAGAAGGGATGTGAGAAGGTACCTTTCCCTGCTCCTTTGCAGAAGCAGGAGCCTATGGCTATAAAATACTGTATTTAATGTTAAGCTCTGTTGTTGAGTTACTTCCAGTTTTGAACTCCCCCCCCCTTCTCTTTTTTAGTCTGTGTTATAAGGGAAGGTCTCTGAGAGGGAAGAGAACCAGTGATGTAAAAACAAAAGAAATCAATACATTTTTAATAAAAAGAAAGCATTTAATCCAACCCCCTCATTTTGCAAATGAACAAACTGAGGTCCAGAGAAAAATCAAGATTCAATTTCGTAGAATAACTCAAGTTATTCTCAAGTATTCTCACTCTCAGGCTTGATCTCTTGATGCAATACACTGTGCTGTCACTCACTGTACTCTGTCTTTCCCTATCATCACTCCTAGACTCAGATGGTGATGATGGTGATAATAGTGATGATGAGGATGACAATGATGATGGCGATGACATTTTTTCAATGACAGAGGTGATAATAATGGTGATGATATTAACAACTAGCATTTATATAATGCCTTTAGGTTTGCAAGAGGCTTTCACAAATATTTTATTTTATTCTCACTACAATTCTGGGAGATATGTATTATTATTTCCACTTCACAGATGAGGAAACTGAGGCAGATAGGAATTACCTGACTTCCCCTGGATTGCAGAGCTAGAAAGTATCTGCAGTTATATTTGAATTCAGGTCTTCCTGACTGTGGGCCCTGTGCTCTAACCACTGTACCACCTAGCTGCCCTGGATTATTCCAAGGATGTGAAGTTTTGATTTTAGAGATTCTATCAGATTGGGAACAAAAGAACTGGAGTCTAGGACGCAATCCTGATCTCTGGCTCAGAACGTCCACACTCAAAAATTGTGTTAAGTGTAGTCACTATAGTTGGAGAAGATCATGAACTAATAAGTTTATTTTTTAATTCTTTTTAAATAATAGCCTTTTATTTTCAAAATATATGCAAAGATAGCTTTCAACATTCACCATTGCAAAACCTTGTGCTCCATTTTTTCTCCCTCCATTCTCTCCACCTCTTCTCCTAGACTGCAAGTAATCCAATATATGTTAAACACATGCAGTTCTTCTATATATATTTCCCCATTTATCATGCTGCACAAGAAAAATCAGATCAAAAAATAAGAAAAGCAAAAAGCAAGCAAACAACAACAAAAAAGGTGACAATACTATCCACATTCAGTCCCCATAATCCTCTCTCTCTGGGTGCAGGTAGCTCTCTCCATCACAATTGGAATTGGCCTGAATCACCACATTGTTGAAAAGAGTCATGCCCATCACAGTTAATCGTCACATAATCTTGTTGCTGTGTATCATGTTCTCCCGGTTCTGCTTATTTCACTCAGCATCAGTTCATGTAAGTCTCTCCAGGCCTTTCTGAAATCATCTTGCTGATTGTTTCTTATAAAACAATAATAATAACTTAGTAAGTCATTCTTAAACTGATGGGCATCCACTCAGTTTCCAGTTCCTTGCCACTACAAAAAGGGCTGCCACATTCTTGCACATGTGTGTTCTTTTCCCTTTTTTATGATCTCTTTGGGATACAAACCCAGTAGACAAAGTACTGGATCAAAGGTATATGCACAATTTGATAACCTTTTGGGCACAGTTCCAAACTCTGAGCTGAGCAGTTTAAATGAAAAAGGGTGGAGCTGGGTAATTATTTTTTGAGATCAAGTTAAAATTAAATAGATCACAACTGCACATGAAAAATTTAAAGAAGAATGGGCAGAAGTATAGGAGCCAATAAAGAGCGAAAAAAAAGCAGAAGGAAAACCACATCCACAACGGCTGTGATAATTATAAATGGAAACAAACAACAAACCCACAAAACTAAATAATGTGTCATTATAATGACTATGAAGATGGAGGAAGGGAGTACACATTTACTCCCCAAATCCAGAATTGGAAGGGATCTTAAAGATCAACTAGTTCAATCTCCCTTATGGCTGGATCTTCTCTATAGCATCTCTGAAAGATGGCCATGTAGACTGCTTGAATACCTTCAAGGACGGGGGCCTCACTGACTCATGAGACCACTTGCTCCATTGTTAGACATCTATGATTATTAGCAAATCTTCCTCTTCTGCCACCCTGTACCACCACGATGGGGACAGAAAGTAATCCCAATCCCTCTTCTACATCAAGCTCTTCAGCTATTTGAAGCCAACAATTGGGTCCTTTTCACACTCCTCCCTCCCTCCCAAATCTTCTATTCATCCTTGGTTCCTTTAATGCTTGTTCATGGGATGTGGAGTCCAGATCCCTCATCATCCTTGGAAGGCTTTTGTGGTTGTTGTTAATATCCTTCCTAAAATACGGCAGCCTTTCATGAGAGGCAGCATGATAGAGTAATTAGCTGAGCTTGAAGTCAGGACGGGTTCCAATCCTGACTCAGATACTTAGTAACTGTGTGACTCACTTAACTCTCTCTGCCTCAGTTTCCTCCTGTGTAAAATGAGGGAGTTGGACTTGATACCCTCTAAGGACCTTTCCAACTCCAAATCTATTGTCCTATGACCACAATATGGCAAACTGGAAGCTCCTTCAGGGAAAGGGTGTGTTTTTCTTGTTTGAGTATGTTTGTAACCCCACTATCTGAGAGGTAATTTGGAGAGAGGGCTAGCCTTGGAGTGGAGAACCTGGCTTCAACTTCTACCTCTGACACATAACAGCCATGGGACTCTAGGTAAATCATTCAACCTTTCAAATTATAATCACCTTAGGAGTGACTGCTTCATTTTTGTCTTTCTATCTTCCCCCGCTCCTAACATAACATTTTCACATTATAAGCTCTTAATAAATGTTTGTTGATCATCTCTAGGTTAATTCTCTAAAATACAGGTTACAGATAAGTCTTTGATATGCATCTTCAGAGGGAATTTTCAGATTGGAAGTTCTTTACACGAGGATTTAATTTCCTGCACAGAACACAATGCCTTCAGCATACTCCAACTATAGCCTGATTGGGAGTGGGATAATAAAAGGAAAGGATAACATTTCGGGGTACATCTGAACCTCTGACATTGACGTCAGGGAAATCAATCATTCTCATTTGAGTGTAACCCAACTGCTGCAGGGAGTCCATGGAGCTCACCCAATGGGAACATATCAGATGTTCTTGAACATGAATAGGAAGATGTTGTCCCCCCCATGCACTGACAGTTACCCTGATCCACCAAGAAAACCAAACTGATATAACGCCACAGCCTTTCGTGTTAGGATACAGTTCCCCAGTTGGCTGCACATCATCGCTGAATTCCCTGGTAAGGTGATTTGAAGTACCTGTTCCAATAGACAGGCCAGTGGTAAGGCTAACTCCTTGCCCTCCATCCTCATCAGGTAGCAGGACTTAGAATCTGGGTTAAGACAATTCACATGTTCCTTTCAGGTCTATGAGGCACTTTCCTTACTGCCAGCCTGGGAGATGGGTAGTCCCCTACTCCCATGCTTCATCACACCTGAGATCTCACAGATAGAGGAAGTCCTTCAATAGATCAAAGTTTGGCAAGCATTCAGTGTGGCTTGTCCGGGCCCTCCAGGGGTCCATTCACCTTCCTGGGAGACTTCTTTTCCTTCCCTCCACATTCCAAGTATCCCAATGTGCATGTAGGCTATTTACTGGTAATCCCTCATTCTCCTCATGTGACTGGATCATCTCTTCTGATCTGATATTGGCAATACAAGTATTATGATCCCCATCTTAAAGCTGAGGAAACCGAGATTTGGAAAGGGTAAAGTAACCATCTAGAGTTACGCTGCTAGTGTTTTGACCGAGTCTAGGTTTTCTGATTCCCGGTTCTGTATAACCTGGGTCTCAGTTTCCCCTTTTATAAACCAAAGGGATTGGACTAAGGTAGTTCTTGATTTTTTTGTGTGTGTCACAACTTCCTCCTCTCTCATCTACACACACACTATTGTCGATCTGGTGAAGCCCGCGGACCCCATCTTAAAATGAAGTTTTTAAATACATAAAATAAAATATAGAGGATTAAAATAAAGATCAATTACATTGAAATAGTTAACAAAATATTTAAAAACAGTAAGTTTGCTGCCCGCAGGTTGAGAACCCTGGCACTGCATGGTCTCTGAGGGCACTACCAGCTCTAAATCTGTGATCCTGCATCTTCTCCCCCTCACCCCATGCCTGGCTCGGGGCTTCTGCTAGCTATTATACAGATCATTTCCCAGACACCTCTAAAGGGGAGTCTAGAAGAGCAGCTGCTGCCTGGGGAGGAGGGAGGGAGGGAGGGAGAGAGAAAAGGAGGGAAGGGAAGGAGGAGCTAGTGGGAGTCAGGCCCAACTCCTGCCTCCTGCCTCCTGCCCAGGCAAGGGATCAGTTTTACTTCCTAACAATAAACCAGTTCTTCTCATAAATAGCTAATGAGTGCAGGATGTGGCTTTTTGGTCTCCACCCCAGTCAGGAACAAGTGGCAGGTGAGGGAGATGTGCTGACGCCTCACACCCATCACATTTTTATCGGCCTTGGGCGAAGGAGATGTTACTCCCACCACCTCTTGGCCAAGCCAGGTGCTTTGGAGGCGCCAGGCGAGGGAGGGAGGGCAGGGCAGCTTTATCTGGAGAAGAAAGGGCTAATTGGGGTGTCAGGCAGGCTGGGAAACCCAGCACCCAGAGGTCCAGGGCAGCTTCAATTCTCTCCCAAATCTCAAGGAAGTCCCATTAAAAACATCCAGGGGGATGTTCTGATGCCATTTTGCTAACATTTCCCTCACCCCTACCTTGCCCCATCACAGAAGGGGGCAAAGATCACTTTATGCCAGCATTTCCTCCAATTCATTTAGCCCCATGAGACTCTGAGGCTCCTATCATTGGTCCCTGGTTGGTCCACTGGGTATGGAATATCTCTGAGATGAAGGAAGAAGAGATCATGGAAACTGGATGCATGAATCAACAAGTATTTAGGAAGGGGATGGGGAGAGGGATAGAATTTGATACTGAAAACAAAATCAAACTGAATTAAAAAAATGCTTACTGCCAGGCACTGTGCAATGAGGGGAAATGGCTGCATATTCATATTTTTGATACATAATTATTTATCTAATATTTTGTGAGAAGCAGCATGATATATAGTCTTGGACTTGAAGTTGAGATAGTCTGGATTCAAATCCCACCAATGACACTTTCAGTGGTATGAACACAGACAAGTCTGAATTTCCCCAGGGCCCCTGGAAATCAGTAAGTGGGGAAAATAAAACTCAGAAGATTTACCTCAAAGAATGGCTGTGAAGTTCAAATGAGATAATGGGATGCAAAGTCTTTTGGAGATTTTAAAATAACTAGGACAATAATTGTTAACATTGTTAACAATTGTTAATAATTGTTTATAGGGTACTTTAAGGTTTGCAAAATGCTTTACACCCATTATTACATAGATCCTAAGTAAAACACTATCTGCACCATACTGTCTCTCTAAGTGTTAACTGTTAATTCTCTTTGAATGAACAATCTTGTCAGTATGGACATATTGATTTTAGATGACTCATATTTCCAGGAAAGGGAGAGAAATGAGGTTCCATTTCCTCTGAAAGTAGGACTTGGCCCAGGGTCATTCAGCTGAAGACTCAACATTGAGTGGAACAGTGTCAGGATCATGGGATGGAAACCAGAGGGCCAGGTTCGAGTCCTGGTGCTACCATTCAGTTGCTGTGTAACTTTCAGCAAGTCCCTTTATTGTTCCAGACATCAGTTTCTTTATCAGTAAAATGGGTAGGTTCCAACAGAAGACCTCTCTATCCCTTTCAATGCTAGTATTCTGTGAGAGCAGACCTGGTGCCCCACTGAACACAGATGGGGCTTTATTCTCTCTTGTTACAGGACTCTGCAGACGGTATGGATGGAATCCTGACTCTGGGGGCATGGGTTGATGCCATCCTTGATGGGGACCAAAGGTAGGAGCTCCAAAGATGGCATCATGTATTCAGGCTACTGTCCCTCTGCCTGATCACTCATCCTTTTGTGGAAAGCCAGCCTGGTGACATCCTGTGACAGACAGCTTTGACTCAGGGTCCCCTCAGGCAGAAAAAAAGGAATGGAGGAAAGGGGCTCATGTCACACAGGCCTGGACCACTGCCATGCCCCTGGGTAAGAAACTGCAGTCTGCTGAGGCTCATTCTCTAGTTCAGTAGGGTAGGAAGGTTAGCTCCTGCCCCTGGGCTCTTGCCACCCTTGGGGCTAAGGTGCAGGTGCCAGATGGGAGGGAAGGGCAGGAGACTCAGATGGGAGACAGTCTGGTGTTAAGTGCAAAGGGCCCTGGGGTCAGAGTCAGAGAAGAGCTTGAAAGGATGCCAGATGGGGGTTGGGGGGCGGGGTAAAGGAGGGGTAAAAGGCCGGTGTCAAATAGAAAGCAGTCTGGTGCAAGTGGAAAGGATCCGGAGTTTGGGCTCACAAAATCTGGTCGAATCTCTGGCTGTTCTGCTTCTCACAAACCTTATGGGATCTTGATCAAGCTGACCAAGTCACTTATCCTCTCTGGGCCTCAGTCTTTCTATCTATAAAAAGGGGGAAATGTTACGGGGTGGGGGGGAATGTTACCTGGGGGGGGGGAAGGGGGGTGTGTACTGGCCTACATGTCAAAATCCCTTCTAGCTCTAAATCCTAGGATCTCAATTGTAGCCCCTAGGTCCTTGTCGACATCACACACATACACACCCCACTTCGGTTCAGTGCTAACTACAGTTAGGCAAATGCCTTCCCTATTTTGAGCCTCAGTTTCCCTATTTGTAAAGTGAGTGGGTTGGCCTATTTGCCTGCCAAGGTCGCTCTTTTCTCTAAATCCGTGGACCCCCGCACCTCCTCATCCCTTAGCCGGCCACTTAGTACCCCGGTGACCTTGGGTCAGACCTGGACTCTGAGCCTCAGTTTCCCCATGTGTAAAAGGAAGGGGCTGGCCTTCCCATCTCCCGACGCCCCGACTCCAGCAGGTTTCCCGTGGGCGCCGGAGCCCGTCCCCTCCCCCCGCGCACCTGCAGCTCTTCGAAGGCGTCGTCGATGCCCGTGACCTGGTGCTGCTCGTGCAGGGCAGGCTCGTCGCAGAAGAAGCAGACGAGCGCGCGGTCCGTGAGGCAGAAGAGCTTCACCTTCTCGTGGGCCTGGCAGGGCAGCGCGGCGCGCCGGGCGCTCAGGATGGCGTCCAGCGGGAAGGCGCTGTAGCGCTCCACGATGTTGGCCAGCTTGAGGCTGGGCGCCAGCGCCGGCTCGGCGAACGTGCGCCGGCACTCGGGGCAGTCGCGGGCGCCCTGGGCCTCCTGCCGCACCCAGTGCTCGGTGATGCAGCGGCGGCAGAAGTAGTGCTCGCAGCCCAGGCTCACCGGGTCCTGGTAGATGCTCAGGCAGATGGAGCACAGCAGCTCGTCCTTCAGGCTGCACGCCATGGCCGCAGTGCGCCCGGGGATGCCGGCCGTCCCCCGCTCAGGCAGGACAGGCGAGGGGCACCCACCCACTCGGGCAAGGGACGGAGGAAGGGGCACGCGCAGCCGCAGCCTGCAGCCACCGGCCCCGGGCTCCTTCCCCTCACCGGCTGGCTCCGCGTCCCCGGTCCCGGCTCCCTCCGGCTGCGCTCAGGACCCAGGGGAGCAGCCCAACCCGGAACAGGAGGCGCTGGGGGAGCGGAGACGGCGGCGGCCGGCTGGTCCGTCCCGGGCGGAGCCTGGAGAACCGAGCTCCGCCCCGACGGGGGAGGGACGATTAGAGGCAGCTGCTCCAAGCGCTGGCCAGCCAAACGCTGGCTTCTTCCATTCAGACTCCTTGAAGGGACCCTTAAGGAGCGTTTTGACAGCAGGTTCAACTAAGGGAGGAACTTATCCAGTCACTACGTGACATTAGTCGTAGAAGCGGGATTCGAACCCGGGACTCTCGATTCGCCTGCCCTTCCTGCCAGCCTCTTCAGCGGGCTGACTCAGATGGCAGAGTCAGACGTTGCAGTCTTTTGAGGGAGAAATGTTTGGCCACTTTCCCCTCACCCAGATGTTTTTGGCACAGAGCGCCCCCTGTTCCAAAAGGCTAGGTGATGATTAGGGATGCCGTCCAAGACTCCGTTCTCCCATTTTATAGTTGAGGAAACTGAGGCCCTGAAAGGTCACACATAGTAAGGAGTAGAATCAGGATTTGAAACTAGGACTTTTGACTGGAAGTCCAGTGCTCCGATTTCGTAGCACGCAACTTGACCATCCCCAGTAAAGAAGCAGCATTCCAGGATCCAGCCAAGCTGGAGATAAAGTTCTCAAGCCTTGCTTTTTTCATCTGTGATCTCAAAGCACCTTATAAAGACTTTGACTTAGGAAAAGAGGATCACGATAACTCACTTCTGTATGTTTTCATGGTGAACATGTAGCTGTCAGGAGTATGTAAACTGAATTTCCAAAGCCTATCATGGGTCCTTCTTTTGGGGAGTGGAAGAAATAGTCGTAGTTATTTCAGTAACCTGGTTTCCCCTGACCTGTTCATTCATCAAATATTTATTATAATTAATACTCAAAGGGATTGGTGATCTTATCTACATCGATTTTCCTTCTGATGATATACACAACAACTCAATTCTTACTGGACCTGAACCATGTCTTCCTCTGAGTTTATGACAGGGGTCCTATCCAACTATCAGCCTTCTTTCCTTTCTTCTGACCTCAGCAGATACCTCTGACTCCCAATGTTGACCTCTGATTGGTTATCTCTTACTCTGGCCACATGATCAGGACAGCCTTTCTGATCCTACCTTTCTCTGACAGCAAACTTTACTCTGCTTCCTTTCTGGAGCTTCTTGCTCATTAGGTGTTACACTTCAACCATGTTCTTCCTCACCACCCTTTGAGTGATGCTCATTTTTAACTTTTCAGAGACTATTGTGTTCCATAATTTGCAGCCAGACAATACTGGTAGAATATTGCTATGAAAAAGATAGACCTTTGTTTTTGTGGAAAATTGGGAGTCATCAAAAGACCTTTCGTTTCCCAGTGGCAATCTAGCCCAATTTCCTCCTATTAAATTCTATATCCATCTCATTCATATAGATTGTCTGTCTATCTATCCATCTAAATATCTATCCATCCATCCATCCATCCATCCATCTATCCATCCATCTACTGATAGACACACATAGACAAACCCTAAATATAGATGGACAAACCCATCTAATTGTATGTCTGGACAAAAGGCATTCTTTGTCCTCTTAGTCTTCCTTGAATGGATGGTGAATGTAGAGGCGAAAGTGAGTGGTTAAATAGCTCATCCAGAAGATTCTGCAATTATTATGGGTATAATGCAAACTGACAGATGTCACTTGCCAATAAAACATCTAGAGGAGCACATATTCTATAGGAATTCCTTTTTAAGTTGGACTCCAATGCTAGGTTTCCCCCATCATAATGGTAAACCCTGCTGACTATTCCTTGATGTAAATCCTGGGAGGATCATCAAGAAAGGTTATTTCTATTATATCTTTTAAGGAATCTCAAGCAATTTTGATGTTAGCATGGAAGAACTCTTGTGGGAAGAGAATCTTTACCAAATGAAATACTTTTTAAAAAATCAACAAACAACATGTTGGAATCTTTTTCCTCTACATCTTTCAGTTAGTAGTTTGATGGTAAAGTAAGGTCAATGATAAATTGTTGGCTGTGGATGCTTACTTAGTCCATAATCCCCTCATTGCATATGTATAGTAAAAATTATATGTGAATAAGAAAACAGGTGTACAAATTGATAACTGATGTGTTTTTGGTAGTTTTTAATTTATTAGGCTATGAGCTCCTTGCTGACAGAAACTAGTCTTTTGCCTCTCATTTTATCCCCAGTAAATAGAACAGTGCCTCATACAAAGTGGGTGCTTAATTAATGCTTGTTAACTGATCAACTGATTTTTTTCAATATTCACAAGACCCTAGATTTTTTCCCCCATGACTTTGGAATCTCTTAATAACTTCACAATATCATGGATCTTCTCTCTGTATTCTTGATTGAATCCAGCTACTTTTATCTGCTTTTGTTTTCCTTAGTGCCTTTTTTAGCTCTAATATAAGCAAGTCTAGAATAGTGAAGCTGGAGATGACGTATGGGGATTCTACTGTCTTTGATAGGAAAAAAGTTTTTTGTTGTAGTACCCTGTTCTAGTTTAACCCCTACTAGCATGTACAAAGTGAGTTGTTTGAGAGATGACTATTTCAGATTCAAGATACTACATTCCTGAGACTAGTTCATGAGTCCCCACTAGTGCATTTGACTTAAATTCCTGACAATTTTAATTTCTTAAAAAAAGGAAAGGATGTTTACTGTGAGCTATCATGGACTAATAAAAAATAGACATTTCAGAAAAGTCTTATTTCAATTTTAATAGAATAGACTTAAAACAGAATTTTTTCCTCAATAGCATTTTATTTTTCCAAATACACATATAGTTTCCAACATTCATTTTTGTAAGATTTTGTGTTCCAAATTTTTCTGCCTCTCTCCCTTACTTTCCCTTACTCAAGACAGCAAGAAATCTGATATAGGTTAAATTCATACAATCCTTTTAAACATATTTTTATATTTGTCATGATATACACGAAAAATCAGATAAAGCAGCATTTTGTAGAAGATAGAGTGCTTGATACGGAGTTAGAAACATCTGGGTGCAGATCCTGTCCTTTGCCTATTACTAACTGCTTGACTCTAGATAAGTCATTTGATTTCTAAGTGTCTCAGGCAAATCCCCTGCTTTTATCTGCTAAAGTCATAGATGGGTCGAGATCTGCATTACTAGAGGGAGTTCCTATATAGAGAGTTCCTTAAATGTGAAGAACATGATAGATCCTTTGAATATACCAGATTAAAAGATTGGGGCTTTCTGTTAATTCTCCCATTTGACAAGTCTCTAGTATCTTTGTAAACATAATGGAGAGACTTTTCTCGCACAGCAAGATAACTATAAAAATATGTATACACATATTCTATTTGTCAAGTATTTTAACATATTTAACATGTAGTGGACTTCCTGCCATCTAGGGGAAGGGTGGGGACTAGGGGGGAAGAATTTGTAATGGAAAGCTTTGCAAGCGTCAGTGTTGAAAAATTACCCATACATATATTTTGCAAATAAAAAGCTTTAATTAAAAAAAACATAATGGAGAAACAGTGGCTGAATAATAATATTGGTAAAATGTACAGACTAAGAGTAGTAAAAAAATGGACCAATGGTAACCAGGAGGTGGAAGAAGGCGATTTGTCTATAATGGAATTTCATAAAAGTCTATCCTTGACCCTGATCTGTTTAATATCCTAAAGGCAAAGATTGCAGTAAAAATACAGGTGACACAGTAGGAAGAAATGCAGAACTCTTTAGATGATAGAATAAGAATCCTAAAAGATAAAGTTGAATTGAGTCCAATCAACCTTACAAGTACAGACAAAGAGAAGCAAAAAAAGATCTGGGAGTCAGAGTGAATTTCAAGCTCAATATGAATCATCTAATGCTGGTTTCCCAGAAACCTGATACAATCATTCAGCTTTAATAAAATCATGGTATATAAAACAAGAGAATGGAGAGTTTTATTATATGCTGTCGTGGTTACATTATTAGCCGGAAATTTATGGTCAATTTTAGGTACTATATTTTTAAAAGTGCATTGATAACCCAGGCAAGGATGACCAGATTGGCAGAAGGAATTGTATATTTTTAATCTGGGTAAGGGAAGATTTGGTGAAATCATAATGGCTATGTCCAAGGATTTGAAGGGCTATGTATGATAAAGAAGAGGGTTTCAATTTCTGTTTAGCCCCAGAGGACAAAACAAGGAGCAATAGATGCTTACTGAACTGAGAGACAGATTTCTACACAATATATGGTAATACTTCCCAGTTTTAAGGATGGAACACAAGAGATGTGTGCTGTCTCAAGAGATATCACTTTCTCTAACATCGGAGACCTTTTTTAGGGAGTGGGGATGGAAGGGGAGGAACAAGGATTTATTAAGCATCTATTTTGTTCCAAGTACTGTGCCAAGTGTTTAACAAATATTATCTCATTTAATCCTCATAATAACCCTGGGAAGGTAGATGACTAGTTATTGTTCTCCAGGATATCATAGATGAAATTAAGGTTGGGGACAAAATGCAACAGCAAGAGATACAAAGAGAAATTCCATTTAAAATAACTTTTGATAGTATAAAATATTTGGGAATATATCTGCCAAGGGAAAGTCGGGATCTATATGAGCAAAATTACAAAACATTCTCCACACAAATAAAGTCAGATCTAAACAATTGGAAAAATATCAAGTGCTCTTGGAGAGGTCGAGCGAATATAATAAAGATGGCAATACTACCTAAACTAATCTACTTATTTAGTGCTATACCAATCAAACTCACAAGAAATTATTTAACTGACCTAGAAAAAATAACAACAAAATTCATCTGGAAAAACAAAAGGTCAAGAATTTCAAGGGAATTAATGAAAAAAAGCAAATGAGGGTGGCCTACCTGTACCAGATCTAAAACTATATTATAAAGCAGCGGTCATCAAAACCATTTGGTACTGGCTAAGAAATAGAGTAGTGGATCAGTGGAATAGGTTAGGTTCACAGGACAAAATACTCAATGACAATAGTAATCTAGTGTTTGATAAACCCGAAGACCCCAGTTTTTGGGATAAAAACTCACTATTTGACAAAAACTGCTGGGAAAATTAGAAACTAGTAGAAGAAACTAGGCATTGACCCACACCTAACACCATATACCAAGATAAGGTCAAAATGGATTCATGATCTAGGCATAAAGAATGATATTATAAACAAATTAGAACAATGCAAGATAGTTTACCTCTCAGACCTGTGGAGGGGAAAGGAATTTGTGACCAAAGAAGAACTAGAGATCATCATTAATCACAAAATAGATAAGTTTGACTATATCAAGTTAAAAAGTTTTTGTACAAACAAAATAAATGCAGACAAGATTAGAAGGGTAGCAGTAAACTGGAAAAATATTTTTACATTCAAAGGTTCTGATAAAGGCCTCATTTCTAAAATATATAGAGAATTGACTCAAATATATAAGAATTCAAGCCATTCTCCAATTGATAAATGGTCAAAAGATATGAACAGACAATTTTCAGGTGAAGAAATTGAAACTATTTCTAGTCACATGAAAAGGTGCTCCAAATCACTATTGATCAGAGAAATGCAAATTAAGACAACCCTGAGGTACCACTACACACCTGTCAGATTGGCTAAAATGACAGGAAAAGATAATGACGAATGTTGGAGGGGATGTGGGAAAACTGGGACACTGATACATTGTTGGTGGAACTGTGAACGGATCCAACCATTCTGGAGAGCAATTTGGAACTATGCTCAAAAAGTTATCAAACTGTGCATACCCTTTGACCCAGCAGTGTTTCTACTGGGCCTATATCCCAAAGAGATTTTAAAAGAGGTAAAGGGACCCACATGTGCAAAAATGTTTGTGGCAGTCGTCTTTGTAGTGGCTAGAAACTGGAAACTGAAAGGATGCCCATCAATTGGAGAATGGCTGAATAAATTATGGTATATGAATGTTATGGAATATTATTGCTCTGTAAGAAACGACCAGCAGGACAATTTCAGAGAGGCCTGGAGGGACTTGCATGAACTGACGCTGAGTGAAATCAGCAGAACCAGGAGAACATTATACAGCAACAAGACTATATGATGATCAATTCTGATGGACATGGCTTTCTTCAACAATGAAATGTTTCAAACCACTTCCAATTGTTCAGTGAAGAAAGCCATATACACCCAGGGAGAGGGATATGAAATGTGGACCAAAACATAACATTTTCATGCTCTTTATTGATGTTTGCTTGCATTGTGTTTCCTTTCTCTGATTTTTTTTCTTGTAGATATGATTTTTCTTGCACAACAATGATAAGTGTGGAAATATGTATACATATATTCAATTTGTCAAATATTTTAACATAATTAACATGTAGTGGATTTCCTGCCATATAGGGGAGGGGTGGGGACTGGGGGGGGGGAAATTTGTAACAGAAAGTTTTGTAAGGGTC
>JAJPUD010006645.1:0-60444 GCA_023553655.1 Myrmecobius fasciatus | reverse complement strand
AGGAGGGAGAGAGGGAGAGGCAGAGAGACACAAAGAGAGAGAGAGAGAGAAAGACAGACAGACAGACAGACAGACAGACAGACAGAGAAACAGAGTGGGGGTGAGAAAGAAGGAGGAAAAGGGAAGGAGGGAGAGAGGGAGGGGGAGAGAGAGACATACACGCAAAGAGAGACAGAGAAAGATAGAGACAGACAGATAGGGGAGAGAGAGATAGAGAAGGAGAGGGAGGGAGGGAGGAAGGAAGGGAGAGAAGGAGGAGGAGAGGGAGAGGAAGGGAGAGAGACACACAGAGACAGAGAGAGACTGGGTGGGGGAGAAAGAGAGAAAGAAGGAAGGGAAAAGGGAGAGGGAGGGAAAGAGAGGGAGGGAGACACAGACACACAGAAACAGAGAATCTCATATTCATGTTTTGGAGTCAAGCTTGTTCTTTATAATTTTGTAGCATTCATCTTCAGTTGTTATGTGGTCATTCTTTCTATTTACCTTGTTGTTGACATTGTGTACAGGCATACCTTGGAAATACTGTAGGTTCAGTGCCAGACCACTGCAATAAAGTGCATATCTCAATAAAATGAGTCACACAAATTCTTTGGTTTCCCAGTGCATATAAAAGTTATGTTTACACTATGTGTAGTCTATTAACTGCGCCATAGTGTTATGTCTAAAAAAAACACTGCATATACCTTAATTAAAAAATACTTTATTGCTAAAAATGCTAACCATCATCTGGGCCTTCAGTGAATCATTTTGCCTCCATGTTGGTGGCTGCTGACTGATCAGGTGGCTGTTGTAATTTCTTAAAATAAGACAAAAAGAAGTTTTCCATATGGGTTGATCCTTCCTTTCACTTAACCACTTAGAGTCCATTGTAGGATTATTAACTGAACTAATATTAACATTGTTGTGTCTCAGGGAATAGGGAGACCCGAGGACTGGAAGAGAGATGAGGAATAGCCAGTCAATAGATCAGTCAGAACAACATTTGTTGATTAAGTTTGCCATCTTATATCAGCTCTATTCATGTTGTTCAAAACAATTACAATTTAATTGTAATTGTTAGATCACCAATCACAGAGCACAGTAATGGGTATAACAATAATGAAAAAGTTTGGGATATTGTGAGAATTACCAAAATATGGCAGAAAAATGATATGAGCACATGCTGTTGGAAAAATAGCACAAATAGACTTGATGCAGGCTTGCCACAAACCCTCAATTTGTTAAAAAAAGAAGAAAAGTAATGCTTTTTTATTATTAAAACTTTTTATTTGCAAAACATATGTATAGGTAATTCTTCAACATTAACCCTTACAAAGCTTTCTGTTACAAATTTTTTCCCCCTACTCCCCACCCCTCCCCTAAGATGGCAGGATATCCACTACATGTTAATTATGTTAAAATACTTAACAAATCGAATATATGTACACATATTTCCACACATCATTTTTGTGCAAGAAAAATCATATCTACAAGAAAGAAAAATCAGAGAAAGGAAACAATGCAAGCAAACATCAATAGAGAGCATGAAAATGTTATGTTGTGGTCCCCATTTCACATCCCTCTCTCTGGGTGTATATGGCTTTCTTCACTGAACATTTGGAAGTGGTTTGAAACATATCATTGTTGAAGAGAGCCATGTCCATCAGAATTGATCGTCATATAGTACTGTTGTTGCCGTGTATAATGATCTCCTGGTTCTGCTCATTTCACTCAGCATCAGTTCATGTAAGTCTCTTCAGGCCTCTCTGAAATCATCCTGCTGGTTGTTTCTTACAAAACAATAATACCATTCATATACCATAATTTATTCAGCCATTCTCCAATTGATGGGCAGCCATTCAGTTTCCAGTTTCTAGCCACTACAAAAAGGGCTGCCACAAACATTCTTGCACATGTGGGGCCCTTTCCCTCCTCTAAGATCTCTTTGGGATATAGGCCCAATAGAAACACTGCTGGGTCAAAGGATATGCACAGTTTGATAACTTTTTGAGCATAGCTCCAAATTGCTCTCCAGAATGGTTGGATCCGTTCACGGCTCCACCAACAATGTATCAGTGTCCCAGTTTTCCCACATCCCCTTCAACATTCATCATTATCTTTTCCTGTCATTTTAGCCAATCTGACAGGTGTGTAGTGGTACCTCAGAGTTGTCTTAATTTGCATTTCTCTGATCAGTAGTGATTTGGAGCACCTTTTCATATGACTACAAATAGTTTTAATTTCATCATCTGAAAATTGTTCATAGTCTTTGACCATTTATCAATTGGAGAATGGCTTGAACTCTTATAAATATGAGACAATTCTCTATATATTTTAGAGATGAGATCTTTATCAGAACCCTTAAATGTAAAGATGATTTCCCAATTTATTGCTTCCCTCCTAAGCTTGACTGCATTGGTTTTGTTGGCACAAAACCTTTTTAACTTAATATAGTCAAAGTTATCTATCTGGTGTTCAATTAAGAGTTCCAGTTCTTCTTTGGACATAAATTTATTCCATCTCCATAGGTCTGAGAGGTAAACTATATTACGTTCCTCTGATTTACTTATAGTATCACTCTTTATATCCAGATCATGAACCCATTTAGATCTTATCTTGGTATGTGGTGTTAGATGTGGGTCAAGCCCTAATTTCTTCCACACTAGTTTCCAATTTTCCCAGCAGTTTTTGTCAAATAGTGAGTACTTATCCCAGAAGCTGGGGTCTTTGGGTTTATCAAACACTAAATTGCTCTAGTTATTGCCTAGTTTGTCCTGTGATTCTATCCTATGCCACTGATCGACTGCTCTATTTCTCAGCTAGTACCAAATGGTTTTGATGACCACCGCTTTATAATATAGTTTTAGATCTGGTACAGCAAGGCCACCATCATCAGCCTGAAAAAAAGCAATACTTGCAAATTGCAATTAAACAAAACACAACAAAGGAGGTATAGCCATTTACTGTTTTCTTGGCTCTACTTCATTCGCAATTAGTTCATGTAGGACTTTTCATCAATCTGTTTTAATCAAATTCATAATTTGTTACAACACAGTAATATGCTATTATATTTATGTATAACAATTTGTTTAGCCATTCCCTCACTCAACAGGCATTTATTTTGTTTCCAGTTCTTTGCTATTGCAAAAAGTTCTGCTGTAAATATATTGGTTGCTATGAAACCTGTCTTTTTTGGTTTTTTTGTTTTTGTTTTTGTTGTTTTTGGTTTTGGTTTTGTTTTTTTTTTTTTTTTTTACCAGTGTCAGCCTTGGAGTATATATCTACAGGATAGAGTTGGTCCTTGGGTCAAAGGTCTTTTGGCCACTTTATTTACATAATTCCAAATTGCTTTCCAGAGCAGGTCTAATAAATCCATAGCTGTACTAGCAATATATCAGTGTGCCATTCTTTCCACAATTTCAACATTGATTACTCCCATCTTTTGTCATTTTAACCAATTTTCTGGGTGTGAGGCCAAACCTCAGGGTTGTTCTCATTTGTTCTTCTTTTATTATTGGTGACTTGGAGCATTCTATCATATTGCTTGTTAATAGTTTGTAATTCTTTTGAGACAAGGTCACAGGCTTTTACTGTTAGCTTTTTTCTTAGATTTTGACTTGGGGAATTTGAGGGGAACTTAAAAAGCTGCTTGTTAATATACTTTAGTTTTCAGTTTCTATAATACTTGGTTTCAAATGACTATCCATATTCATATTGCATATATGCATGTATATATCTGTATATACATCTGTATGTATATAAATAGACACATACATACATATGTAGACATACACACACATATATGTCCCTAGAGATCACATTAGGCTCATGCTTGATGAAGTAGATTTAAAAGATCCCAAGTTCTATCTTTAGAGAATGAAAAAGAGTTCATGATGACACCCCTCTCCCCACCAGTTAGAGAGAAAAAAAAACTCATTACCAATGGGCTAAGGGGCTGAGATTGCAGCCAGGTACTAAGAAAGGTCACTGTCTCCTGTGGAATTCCCAGAGCTGTCCCCTGCCCTCATGATGCAAGCAAAAGGACACAAGAAAATTGTCAACACAGAGATTTGTGAGAAATAATATTAGAATAATCAAAAGCAGTTTTTAATTTTATTATAAAAGATGTAGTGAATAGTGGGTACCAATGGTACTCCTCTGAAATTAGGCAGGAAGAGTGGATGAGATAAGGACTAATAGTGGCCTTGTATCTGTTTTTTCTCTTAGCAATCTAGTCATCTAAGCAAATTCTATTGATAAAAACATAACCCATCCAGAAGTTTGGAACTGAAAAAGGAATGAACTGCAGATGCTGCTGCCATCAGCTATGACAGTCGTGCTACTTTCTGGGTATCATGGGGAAGAACCTCACCACCTGCCTCTTCTCTTCCTGGCTTTCCTTCTCTGTCTCTGTCTCTGGAGAGATAGAGAGACACAGAGAAAAAAGATAGAGAGACAGAGAGACAGAGACAAGAACAAAGACAGAGACAGCCATACAGAGAAAGAACTTATTAAAAAAATTTTCAATGGTATTTTATTTTACCAAATACATGTAAAAATAGCTTTCAACATTCATTTTTGTGAGACTTTGTGTTCCAAATTTTTCTCCCTGTCTCCCTTTCTTACCTCTCCCATTCCCAAGACAGCAATCAATCTGATATAGGTTAAATATGTGAAGTTGTTTTAAACATATTTCCATATTTCTCATGTCAAGCAAAAAAAGTTATATCAAAAAGAGAAAAAAACATGATAAATAAAAAGCAAACAACAGAAAAAAAAGATGAAAATACTATGCTTCAATCCATATTTAGTCTCTGTAGTTCTAAGAGAGAACGTTCTTAAGTTTCTGGTTACAGGGGGAAAACCCTGCCCTTTGGTCCTGATCTCATAGTAGCTTCTTCTCTTCCCATGCTGGGAAGAAATGCAGCTCCCAGGATCTTTGACAACTTTAGGCTTCCTTTCAGGGCAGTTAAAGGAAATCATATTCAAGTACTGGTCAACCCACATATAATGGAGTGAGCATATGTGTAGAACCTCTGATGGCACATGATGGTACCCCACATGGAGGAGACTCAGGAGCTTACTTCCTGGAGAGTTGTGATGAGTCTTTCCAAGGAGATATTGGAGAGATATTGGAACATGCATTAGTGTTCTGTAGCTGGTCCCAGTTTGCTAACAATGTGATTAAGAAAAATCTTTTTAATTGGCTGAAAAGACAGAACTAGGGCATCATAAAAAAGTTCTTAGCTGTCCCCTTCATTCTCATTCTCTTCAGCTGTACTTGGGTATTTGGACTCTTTCACTGATAGTGTCCAGTGAGAAATAATCCTGTAAGGGGAGGGGCCTTGTCCTCTAAGGTCATATGAACCCTTGAAATGGGTCTCTGTGATTATTCTTTTCTATTCTAGGTGAAAGAATTGGAGCAGCCAATCTGGCGAGTCTTTCTTAAAAGGTCAGGAGAATGACTATGAGCTTCTGGGCATCTCATTGCCCCAGTCTCCAGATTTTGCAGCCAGATCAGCATTGACACCTAGAGGCTCAAAGAGTGACCTTTATTTAGGATTCAGCCTGGTAGTAGAAAAAGTCTTGATGCATTTGAATGGAACCTTAAAGGAAGGGTATTATATAGTAACTATTCTAAGAATGAGGCTACTCTCTAGGGACTGTGACCCTGAAATTTTAGGGGGAAATGTTGATGTTTTTGTTATTGCTATAACTTTGAAGTATATATCCCTTTAGGAAAGTTAGTTTATATCAAGTGGTTAAATGGAACTGGAGGGCTAATTGGTTACTGGTATCCAACAATAGGGAACTCAACTAGTAGGGTCTTAATTAAACCAATGGCATTACAGAGGAGATAACCCCAAATACCTCAGACAACCTCTAGAAGTCTCAGAGACAATTGTAACATTCCTTGCTCTGAGGGACTGAGGCCAAAAATTATTTGCTCTATATGTGTGTATATATATATGTATCCATATATATAATATGCATATATAAGTATAAATGTATACATAAAATATAAATGTGCACATATATACATTCACACATCTATATGTATGTGTATATATATATACCCACCCATCCATACATATTAAAAATTTTATATATATACAGGTATATATATGTGTGTGTGTGTATATATATCTTTTCAATTTAAAACTTCTTTGGTCAGATTTGCACGACTCTAGAAAAATATATTTTTTGACAACTCTTAATATATATACTCCATCATTGACCAACAGTCCATCAATCCCATATTTTAAAGTATAGTGCAAAATTCATTTTTTTCATTTTTCATTTTCAAAATTCAAATTTCATTTTTTTGGTGTTCATTTCCAAAAACCTTTTTCTTCTGAAGTTCTTGCATTCATTTGGCAGCTGTTAGCAGTACCACCAGTGTCCCTAAAGTCTTTAGTTTCTTACCTAGGACTTCATAATCCCTAGAAAAGTCATCTGGATTTCTTCCAGTACTTATTTGTCTCTACATGAATTACCAGAAGTGAGTAAGGGCCATCAGATTTGACAAACTTTAGAAAGCCTTCTGTCAGATACCAACCGGAGTAATGCCCCAGGAAGACTGCAGACTTCATTACTATTTATGTCAGGGAGAGAATAGTTGACTCAGTTTCTCTCAGGAGTCACCATGACTTGTCTGGTTTTTCCCTGCCCTAGTGGATTACATCTGTGCTGAAGAGAGGGGAGGCTGTAGGAGCACAGCATTGTTCCCCAGAGTGTAAGGAATTGTTTTCTTTTTTGTCCAGCTTCCCCTTTTAAGGTAACATTCATACCTGTATTTATCTCTAAGTATTCAGTGGTTCTTGTCCCTTCCTTCTGTGTTACAGCTTTCCTCCTCCAATCTCCTGATCTAGGTCAGATTTTCCCTCTGGCTCTTCAGATCCTTCTTCTTCTTAGATTTTTACTTAGAAACTCCTTTTCCATTTTTTCAAGGGACACTTTATTCTGAGAGTGAAGAAACATTCTTCAGACCTCTTGCCTTATTCATCCAGAAGGGATACCAGCTTTTGCTCTGTGCACATGGAACTGTTCTTGGCTCCAGAATAAAAACAGGCAGGCCAATTCACTGAAGGTCAATGAAACAGTGCAGCCCTCCATAATACTAGACCAGAGGTCTCTTCACTTGCCTGTTCTCTCCCCAGCCCTCAGCTCCTGTGGACCCCACTGATTGCTAGCCATCTGACCACCCACCTTGATTGGCTCCCTCACTTCTTGCAGATTCCCCTGGTTGTTTCCTGGAATATGGATGTCCCATTTGGTTTAATGCCCCTTTCCCCTCCTTTTATGCCTTCCTCATTTCTGATTCTTATCTGATCTCTGATTCATTGTTGCTTAGGGCCTTGGATCTGCTCCTGCAGTTATGTACAGCAGAAACCCAGAGAGTAAAGGAAATCAGCCCCATTTTGAGATGTTTCTCTGACCACATAGTTTATTAAACTATGACTCCCAGTGGAGTCAGAAAGCTAAAAAAGATTTCTAAGCAGAAAGAATAGAAAGAATAAAAATGCAGCTGGCTGATTCAGTGGATGGGCACTTGAATCTGGGGTCAAGACAACCTGATTTCTAACTCAACCTCAGGTACTTCCTCACCTGGGTAAGTCATTTAATTTCTGTCTGCCTCAGTTTCTTTATTCTTAAAATGGGGATAATAATAGCATGTACCTCCCTGGGTGGTTATGAGAATTAAATGAGATATTATTTGCAAACGTGAGATATTATTATCATCGTTGTTTTTCATTATTGTTATTGTTATATAGGAGGAGGAAAGTATGAGGTTGGTATGGGGAAAAGCAAGTAGACCAGTTGGGCTAGTTTTCCATGTTTGTAACCTTACTGGCCTTAGACCTTGCTTCACATCCCATTCAGTCACTTACCAAGGCCAACCTAATGCAGGCATCTTGCCATCACTCACCTGCAAGAATGATCTCCCTCTTCACCTCTGAGATCTCTTAGAATCCCTAGCTCCCTTCAAGAATCAGCTCAAATGTTACCTCCTGCAGGAGTTCTTTCCCACTCTCCCTTGGCCTCTCTGCAGGGTCATCTTCTTAAGGTATGTGCCTTATTTTTACCCATGCACATACCCCCGCCCCATTAGAATGTAAACTCCCTGAGAACAGGACCTCTTTCACTGTTTTCTTTCATGTAAACATGATTTTTCCCTTGTACCCCCAGCACTTAGCACAATAAGGGCCTGGCATCTTATAGGTACTTAATAAATGCTTGTTGATTGATTGATTTCCACTGGATGCTCTACTATATAACATATCTGAGACCCAAGTCAGTGATTTGTTCCCATGCATTTTCTAACCTACTCCACTTTTTGTCATACTGCCATTGATGTCTCTAGAAACTCTACAGATGCGGGAATGTAGGTTAGTTCAATATTAGGAAAACTATCAGCCATAATTGACCATGGCAATAACAAAACAACAAAAATCATATGAATATCTTAATAGAGGCAAAAAAAGCTTTTGACAAAATATATCACCCAGTCTTATTAAAAAAAAAACACTTGAAAGCATAGGAATAAATGGAGCTTTCCTTAAAATAAATAGTGCTGGGGCAGCTAGGTGGTGCAGTGGATAGAGCCCCAGCCCTGAAGTCAGGAAGACCTGAGTTCAAATTTGACCTCAGACACTTAACACGTCTTAGCTGTGTGACCCTGGGCAAGTCACTTAACCCCAATTGCTTCAGCAAAAAAAAAAAAGAGTAAAAATAAAATAAATAGTGTCTATCTAAAACCATCACCAAGCATATTCTGTAATGGAAATAAGATATAACCTTCAGGGGTGAAAGCAAGGATGCCCATTATTACCATTATTATTGAATATTATTCTAGAAATGCTAGCTATAGCAATAAGACAAGTAAAGGAATTTGAAGAAATTGCAACAGACAATGAAGAAACAAGACTATCCCTCTTTTGCAGATGATACGATGGTATACTTAGAAAATCCTAGTTGCTGTTGTTGAATTGCTTTTAGGTCATGGTCCACTCTTTATGATCCCATTTGAATTTTTCTTGGCAAAGATACTGAAGTGGTTGGGTTTTTTTTCATTTTACAGCTGAGGAAGTTGAGGCAAACAGGGTTAAGTGACTTGCCCAGGTAACAAAGCTAGCAAGTATCTGAGGCCAGATTTGAACTCAGGAAGATGAGTGAATCTTCCTGAGTTCAGACTCAGCACACTATCCAAATATAAAATATTTGAGAATCTAATCTGCCAATACAAAACCAAGAACTATTGGAGGACAATTACAAAACTCTTTTCACATAAAGTCAGATCTAAACAATTTAAAATATAGTAATTACTCATGAGTAGGCTGAGCCAATAAAATAAAAATGACACTTCTACTTAAGTTAATTTACTTATTCAGTGACATACCAACCAACCAATCAAAATTATTTTATATTGCTGGAAAAAAGTCATTACAAAAGTCATCTGAAAGAACAAAATGTCAAAAGTATGAAGGGAATTAATTCAAATAAATGTGAAGAAAGGTAGGCTAGTCCTGGTAATCTCAAAATGTATCATAAAGTGATAAGTATCAAAGCAAAGAAGATGCTTTCAGAAAACCTGGACAAACTTATATTAACTGATCCAAACTGAAATGAGCAGAAGGTGAACATTCAATACAGTAATAGCAATATCATATGGCAAATTACTGAAAATGCCTTGGTTATTCTCAGCAATACAATGACCTGAGACAATTCTGAAAAACTTATGATAAAAAATGTTATTCACTTCCAGAGAAAGAATTGAAGGAGTCTGAATGCAGATCAGTAATTTTTAAGCTTTCTCCCCCCCCCCTTTTTGGTATATTTTTTCATAGCATGACTAATATGGAAATATGGTTTGCATAACTGCACATGTATATCAACTTACTCACCTTCTTAATGAGGCAGGGAGGGGACAGAAGGAGAAAGAATTATAACTCAAAGAATTTTTAAATGAATGTTCAAAAATTTTCACATGTAATTGAAAAATTAAAATACTTTATATGAACTAAAAAAGTTAGCAGAAAACATAATAATAGGAGCAGCTAGATGGCGCAGTAGATAGAGCACCGGCCATGAAATCAGGAGGACCTGAATTCAAATTTGTGATCAGAAACTTAATACTTCCTGAATGTGTGACCCTGGGCCAGTCACTTACTCCTAATTGCCTCAGCAAAAGAAAAGAAAAGAAAATGTAATAATTTGTCTCAATTGATGAGGAATATCACTTTTTTTCTATTAAACAAAGAAAATATATTATTAAAGACAAGGCAGATGTGATTGATTATGAATTTTTTCTTTCTTTTTTGGGGAAGGCAATTGGGATTATGTGACTTGCTCAAGGTCACATAGCCAGTAAGTGTCTGAGGCTGATTGATTGTATTTGAAAATTCCTGTTTGACAAGAAAACACAATGAAAATCAAAGTAATGGATGAGAAAAATTCTTATGGCAAATGAAAATTCAGTAAGTTCCATATGTATGCATCTTTAGATATATATTCACAAAAATATCTCTTTACGTATCAAAAATGCTGTTAAAATTTTACAAATAATGTCTGAGAAGAGGCAAGGAATGACAGTTAGGGAATCAACATTGAAATCAGGGAGACTACTTGAGTTTGAATCCTTTCTCTGACAGATGCTAGTTGTGGGACCTAGGAAAAATCATTTACTTGCTCAAGTCCCCAGGCAACTCCCTCAGATGAAAAATTAAAGGAAACTTTTAACTCTGAATCAGTGGGGAGAGTGCTGGGTACTGGGAATTCTAATGAAATAATAGGTCTGGGGAACAGCTAGTTGGTATAGTGGATAGAGCACCTCTGTGTTCAAATCTGGCCTCAGACACTTAACACTTCCTGGCTGTGTGACCCTGGGCAAGTCACTTAACCCCAATTGCCTCAGCAAAATAATAATAAATAGGTCCAGATTCCCCAACCCAGACCCCTCACCCTAAATAACCAGAGAAATGTTTCCAGCTTATAATGGAAAATGGCACAAAATAAGAAAGGACAATTTCAAATGAGGAAACATAATGATTATTTTTTCCTCTAAAAATAGTTGTTGTTTTTTTTGGTGTGTGGAAGTGGGGGGAAGAGGGAGTAAATACAGGTGTCAATATTTAAACATCTTATCTTCAGACTTTATCCCTCTATAAACTAAAATATATCATTCATGAAAGGCATCATATTTCTCTTATAATTATGAAATATAGTAGTTAAAATCACTTGAAAAATACCCAAATTCTCTAATGATCAATGTGATATCAATGAAATAATTTTATAGTATGACTCTATTCTCATTAAATTAGCAAAATTAAAAGCAACAAGACTGTGAGATGAGATCTCATAGAACTTCAGAGTTGAGAGAGATCTGAGCCAGCCCCTTCCCTCATAACTCCCCCTTTTAATGTTCCTGACAATTGACCTTTCTGTTAAAAACAGAATGACAACTTGTCTTGATAATTGTCATTTCATCCTTCAAAAACCAGAGGGACCATCAAGAGGGAGTCTCACCAACAGGGAGAAATTATAATAACAATAATAACTAACATTTATATAGTTGCCATGTTTGAAATCTTGCATGAAAATCTCTTGAAATAGTTCATTCCATTTTTGAACAGCTCTAATTTTGGGGAAATTCTTCCTGACATTAAGTCAAATTTTACCTCTTTTGAACATCCATTCATTTAACCTACTTCTATCCTCTGGGATCAAGCAAGCCAAGTCAGAGACTTCTTCCACTTGATAGATATTCAAAGACTTCATAACAGTTCTCATGTCATATGATGTTTCTTCTCCAGACCAAACATCCCCATCTCCTTTATCCTTTCTTCTTATGACTGGCAGACACTTCACCTTTCAGGTTTCCCTCCTCAAAGAGCCTTGGTGTCTTCACTCAAATTGTTCCTCGTGCTTTTACTTTGATTCTATGGCTGACTTCATTTCCTGGCACTCCAACAGTGATTATTACAAAGAAATGCTACATTTATGTATTCTTTTAATCTATCCTTACTTTGATCTTCCAAATGTATTTCTTAAAAATCTAAGGTGGCCAATGGATTCTCTTTGTACCCACCTTGACCTTTTCAGACAGCTACTATTTTTCCTTCTTAGAAGTTCTTGTTTTCAGAGTCTTGTTAAGTTTCTCAGCCTTTCTGGGTTCACACCCCTCTGCTCTATGCCCTGTATTTTTAGTTTATGGGAATCTATCTAATTCTCCTCAGAACCCTTTCAAACTCTCCCAAAATCTAGGGAACATTTTAATCAATACTGATTTTTCCTCTCCTTTATCAGAAGCTCTAAGAAAGAATGTTTATTTCTCCTTATGCCTTAACTATGGTCTTCATCCCCACTCTGGCCATAGTTTTCATCATTTCCACCTAAGGACCAGTTTCTGGGAGCTAATCAGCATAGCGAATACAGTGCTGTAGCTAGAGTCAGGGAAGCCTGAGTTCAAATGTGGCATCAGACATCAGCTGTGTGACCCTTAGGGACAAATCACTTAACTACTGTTTGCCTCAGTTTCCCCATTTGCAAAATGGGGATAATAATAGCATCTATCTCTTAGGGCAATTGTGAGTGTCAAATGAAATAATAATTATAAAGTACTTAGTAGTACTAACAGATAGTAAACACTATATAAATTAATTATTATTATTATTATTCCCTATGGCTATGAATCAGATAATCAAATTTCCTCTTGTTGGTTCCCCCAGTTTTTGAAGGATAAAATGGCCATTATCAATGCAAGATGTCATATGCCATTCTGCTTTTGACTAAAATAGTACTCCCAAAGATGTCTGGATAGTTGAAGTCTACAGTATCATGCCTTTGGGCAAGGCCTTCTATTTCTTCTTTCTGTTCAGGTGGTCTGTAGTATACCCTGAAGGCAAAACCACTCTTGTTTCTCATCCCATTGATCTTCACCCAAATGTTCTTCACTCTGGTCTCCCCTTCTGATTCTTTTGTTTCCTCACATGAGTATTATATCATAATGTACAAAGTTCCCTTGTCCACTCATTTCTTTTGAGTAAGGTATACTCCAGATCTATATTACTGACATGGGTCTCATCCCTTCCACTTCTCAAAGATTACTGTGACATCAAACTCAAGAATTAAGAAGTCCTTAAACTAGGACCTCTGGTGCCTCTCCTTTGTTGAGCAAGTTTGAGGAAATTGTGTCTAAAATGTTAAGGTTATGAATCATACTATCACTTTCTCTTTTCTTGAATTTTTTTCCTCCCATGAGCTTTTGGTGTCTCAATATCTATTTTTTTTTCTGCCTATAGTATAGAATCAAGTGAATAAGTACTCTCACTCATTCCTGGTAGAATTGCAAAATAATAGAATCTTTTCAGAAGATAAATCTAGATGTTTGCTGTAAAAGTTAGAAAACAATCCTATCCTGTGATCTAATAATTTCATTGTTCAGAATATAACTAGAAAGCAATAAAAAACAACAACAATAAAATGAACTGTGTTCACAGTTTTTAAAATAACAGCATCACTTCTAATTTTAAAACAAACGAATGAAATGAAACAAAACTGGAAGCCATCTAAGTGTTCAACAATAGGATTGTTGAAAAACCAGTAATTTTGTGGTTAGTAGGAATGGCTAACAAAGGCAGGAATGTAAGACAAAGAAACCAAATCAGTTTCAGCCTTGGCACAAGATAATTTGCATGGCAACCAGAGACATTATGGAGGCTCAGAAAGACCTCATCACCCTGGTACCATACAACTCCTTTCCTATTTTTCCAAGTAGAATCCCCAGGATGTTTTGAAAGGATAGCAACTAACATGGAGGTATGACAAGAGTATGAAGGAATTTCCTAACCACAAGTCGGATAGGTGATTAGTGTAAATGTAATAAAGAATCAACACGTCAATCAAGTTTTTGTACCTATCATAAAATCCACTGATGACAGAAATACTAGAAATGTGATTAGTACGGCAAAGGGTTCAATCAGAAAAGCTCATCTCACTTGTCATCACATATGGAAAACTATATTTTATCATTGTAGTTAGGTAACAAAGGTTTCATCCAGAGAATAACCCTGAACATTCATAAATGTCTATTCAGAAGAAAAAACCCTGTATGTATGGTGACTACAGGAAAGGATACAGCCTGCATTCATATTTTTTCTAGACATCAGGAAATATGGCATTAGCACAGGACAGCAAGAAGAGTTTATTTCAAAACCAAAATAATAAAAATTACATGATAACGTCAATTGACAGAAAAAGCCTTCAACAAAATATACCACTTAATTTTTAATTAAAGCTTTTTATTTTCAAAATATATACATAATTTTCAACATTCATCATTACAAAATCTTGTGTTTTAATTTTTTCCCTCCCTTCTCACCACCTCCTCCCCTAGAGAGCAAGTAATCCAATATATGTTACACATGTGCAATTCTTCTATACCTATTTCCACAAATATCATGCTGCATAAGAAAAGTCAGATCAAAAGGAAAAAATGAGAAAGAAAATAAAATGTAAGCAAACAACAAAATGAGTGAAAATACTACATCGAGCACTTTTTAAGAAAGATTTTTAAAAACATAGGCATAAAAGGACTCTTACTTAACATAATTATATATATCAAGATTAGGATTATTTGTAATTAAGGATAGGCAATTTCTGAAGGGCATGATGGAGTACTGTGGTCATTGCCAGTTCCAGAGCATCTGATATTAACCAGCTTAGCCTATACTCCTCCCAAGTAGGACCCTTGCTTGAGGACCAGTTTGAGCTAATCCTTTCCAAGGAGACAAATCTTCTTGCTAGCCTTGCTTCCTAATCAAAATTAGGGGTGACTTGGAGACAAACAGGGGGAACCTGATTGAGGTGATTAGAGCTAGAAGCAGGTGGGTCTCATAAAGCAATTAGCATTCCTTAAATATCAGAGAGATGCCTGATCATCCACACCTGAAGACCAACCCGCATACCAACAGGGATTGCTTTACCTTTACCAGGGAAGGTCCAAATAATGCCCTGCCATGCCAATCAGGGGAAGACACAACTAGATTTAAAGTGCCCTGTTGTCTGGCACTCTGGGTCTTTAATCATTGAGATAGGCCAATGACTGAATATATTGATTACTGTTATCCTAACTAACAAATTAATTGTGTTCAGAACTTTCTCTCTCAGAATTTCTACTGTAACATCCATCCTTTATTATCAGGTAATTTGCCTCTGTTAATAAATTATATTAAGCTTGGAGAATTACATCAGTTTACCCAATTGTTAAATTTCATTCATGACATAAGCATTATAAATATGTAAAAATAAATTAAAAAATAAGAAGAGGCAAATTTATCCTTATCTGTATTTACAGAGTGTTTATTTTGAGAATTCTAGAAATTTAGTGAAAAAATTTAATTGTAACAAGAGAATTGAAGAGTACAAAATATTTAGGATAACAGAAGAGATTGAAATAAACCAATAAATTGATAACTTTCTCATATTACTAATGATATCCAACAAGTGGAGACAAGAGAAATTCCAAAGTCATGCCAAATGAATAAATTATCTGAAAGTTAACCTACCAAGACACTCAGGATCTGTATACCTAGCCTTTACCCAAATAAAAGAAACATTAGAAAGTCATTTATTGTTCATGGATGGGTTGCATCAATATTCTAAAAAGTAACAATACTATATAAACTGATTTATAGGTCTAATTCTATACTAAATCAAACAACAAAATAGTTACTTTGTAAAATTAGACAAAGTGCTAACAAAATTAATTTGAAAGAATAGGAGGCCAAGCGTCTCTTCCTGAAATAAAACAATAGAAGGCATCTTATATAATTGTATAATTCCCTTTTATCACTTTCTCCATTCTCTGGGGAGCTATTCAGACTTCACTATTATAGGACCTCAATCTCCAGTTTCTTTCTTACATCTGTGGTAAAATTGGGCAAGTGGGAATATATTCTGTAGATCATAGGGAGCCACTAAAGCCTTTTCAGTAGGAGAGAGAATCATTCTGATCCTAGGCTATAAAGAGTGGTGTGTGAGGAAATGTGTTTGAAGTCAAGAAACTGAGTTCAAATTCTGACTTACTATTTCTGATCCTGAGTGAACCACTTAATTTCTCTGAGTCTCAGTTTTTTCCTCTGTAAAATGAGTGTTGGATTAGATGGACTTTAAGAATCCTTCCTGTTCAACGATCTATGATCCTAGGATTCTAGCCACAGCCCTTTGGGCGTCAGGAACTATTCTTGACCCTAAGAGCTGGCTGGTTGCCAGATGAGTATGGGAACCTCTCAGTGCCAAGGTCTTTGGGTGAGCCCAGCCCCATAATCAACATCATGCTTCTATCTAATATATCACATTTCATAAACCAGAACTAATCCAGAGGAATCCCAAGTTGTGCTGGCTCTGGAACTCAGATACCTGACTAAATAAACCAGAAAATTGTATTTCCAATGAACTAGTGGCAGTTGTTTCCTGAGACTGGATTATTCATGGTTAGGTAGGGGTTAACCCTTCTCCCAGAGCATGCAATGAAAAGGCTTTGAATCTCTGGCAGGAAACTGAGCCTTCTTTGGAAGAAGAAAAGAGGGAGGGCCCTTGAGCTTCCAACTACGCCAAATTAAAGACATAGGGTCATGGAGCCTCGAGGCCATGCTCTGAGTGCCACTTATGAGGGGTGGGGAGTTGTACAAGCAGTGAACCTAAAATATGATTGGGTGCCAGGTGAATGTGTAAATTCACATGTCATAAATTTTCTCTCCATGTATATAAATGTCAAGTGAGCAGCTTTGTGTATTTTGGAATGCCTTGGAAAATGCCTTAAACATGTGTATGCGTGTTATCAGAATGTGTCTGTGTTTATGAATGATCATAATAGCTCCAGTTTCTATGGTGCTTTGAGGCTGATAAAGCATTTTCCTCACTCCTGCCCTGTGAGGAGCAATAACAAGTGTACCAAGTATTGTAAGCTCACTTTGACAGAAGGGGAAGCTGAGGCTCAGAGAGCAGGAGCAACTTGCCTAGTGGCCACACAGCTCCAGCAAAGATCAAAAAAGCTAGGATTTGGATCTGGATTTTTCCTAGATTAGGTCTAGCAGTTTCTTTACTATGACATATACACAACTGGCTAAAGTCAACCTTTGGGCCAACCTGACTGCCACAAGGAAACTCCATGGGAAGGCATTTATATCATTGCTGTCAATATTGCTATCAACTGAGGGATGACCCTGTAAATATCCCTTTCCCCAAACCAGGTACTTCCTCCCTTCTTCCTCACTTCCCCAAAGTCTCACATTTCTGTAACACTGTAATAATAACAGTTTCTAAATTGCTTTCATATCCATTATCTCATTGGGAATAAATCCTAGGAGAGCAGTGATGATTAGTTCCATTATGAAGATGAGAAGACTGAGTTACAAAAAGGGGCCAAGGGAAAAAAATGAAACACTAACACATTGTTGGAATTGTGAATTGATCCAACAATTCTGGAGAGCAATTTGGAATTATGTCCAAAGGTCTATAAATCCATGTATAGCCTTTGATCCAGCAATACCACTACTATGAGTATCATAAAATGATACTCAATGAGATCATAAAAAAGGGACAAGGACACACATGTATAAAAATGTTAATAACAACTTTTTATGGTGACAAAGAACTGATCATTGAAGAGATGCTTCTCAATGGGGGAATGGCTGAAAAAGTTATGATATATGAATGTAATGGAATACTATTATGCTATAAGAAATGATAAACAGGCAAATATCAGAAAAATCTGGAAATATTTTCACAAATTGTTGCTGAATGAAATGAACAGAAGCAGGAGAGCATTGTACACACAATAGCAACATTGTACAATGATCAACCATGATAAACTTAGCTCTTCTCAGCAATATAATGATCTAAGTCAATTCCAAAAGACTCATGATGGAAACTGCTATTGACATCCAGAGAACTAACCGATGGAGTCTGAATATAGCTATTTTTACTTTGTTTCTTGCTTTTTCTTTCTCATGGTTTTTCCCTTTTTGTTCTTATTCCTTTTTCATAACAAGACTAATATGGGAAATATGTTTAACATGATTGTACACGTTGAAGCTATATCAGATTGTTTACTTTCTTGGGGAGGGGGAAGGAAAGAGAGGGAGGAAGAAAAATTTGGAACTCAAAATCTTACCAAAATAAATGTTGAAGACTATCTTTACATATAATTGGAAAAAATTCTTGGGCAGCTAGGTGGTACAGTGGTTAGAGCACCAGCCCTGAAGTCAGGAGAACCTGAGTTCAAATCTGGTCTCAGATACTTCCTAGCTGTGTGACCCTGGGCAAGTCACTTAACCCCAATTGCCTCAACAAAAAGCAAAAAAAAAAAATTCTATTAAATGAGGAAAAAGAGCAAAGAAAGGGGTCAGAATTAGAATCACAGAATTTCAGAGCTGGAAGGAACTTTAGAGTTCTAATCCAACTATACCTGAAAAAAAGGATCCCCAGAACAAAGTATCTGATAAGCGGTCCTCCTTGCCTTCAAGCACTCTTTGTGTGAAGGCCACCAATGAAGGGACCACATTATGTCTGTCCTGAGTCAACCTGTTCCACTTTTGGACAACTCTAATTGGTAGGAAGTTTTACCTTACTAAATTTGTCTTTTTGCAGCTTCCACCAGTGCTTCTAGTAATTGCCAGGAAAATTTCCCTGAAGTCTAAAATTATCTTTTTTTTTTTTTTTTGGTAACTTTCACTCATTGCTTCTACTCACTGGGGCCAAAAGAAATATGCCTAGTCACTTTTCCAGACAATATCCTCTTAAATATTTTAAAATAGTTATTTTTAAATGTTCCTCCCTGAACCTTTTCTTTTCCAAACTACATATCCCCATTTCCTTCAACTGATCCTCATAATGGCATGACCTTGAATTCTTTTACTATTTTGGTAGACTTCCTCTGGATAATCTCCATAATTTCTGACTTCCAAATTTGCGTTTTACTTTCTACTCTAAAAAGCAGTTCCTGCCTACAGAGAAGTCACAATCTAGTTGGGTAGATAAGGGATCAAACATAAAGAGAGCTATGAGCCAGGAGAGGCAGTACACACCTGTAATCTCTACCACTAGAGGAGACTGAGGTTGATTGGTTGTTTGAGTTTGGGAGTTCTGAACTTTAGTAGGGGCTAAGATTAATCAGATGTCTATTCTAAGTCAGGCACCAATACGGGGAACTCTAGGCAGAAGAGCTAGGAAATGTGGGAAAGGAATAAGGGAAGGATAAACCAACCTAGCTCAGAAATGGATCAGGTCAAAGTTTTTGAGCTGATTAGCAGTGGTCATTGCATTTCTAGCCTAGATAAAATAAAGAGTCGCAGTCTCAAGAGAGACAAAGACAGAGATAGAGACAGACACAAAAAGAGAGGCAGAGACAGACAAATAGACAAACATAGAGACAAGAGATGGAGAGACACAGAAAGACAGAGAAAGAGAAAGAGAGAGACAGAGATGACAATCACAGAGAGAGATAGAGAAGAAAGGAAGGAGGGAAGATGGTGATAGGGAGGAAGGGAGAGGAAAAAAGAGGGAGAGAAACAGACAGACAGAGACAGAGAGAGAGGAAAGAAAGCAAGCAGGAGAATGCTATGGTCTGTGTTGTTCCTAATAACTACATGGATAGTGCTAGATAGATACAAAGATTAAGAGATCTCTAAGTCTCCATGTTGGCTCCATTTCAAGAAAAGCAAGGACATTTTGTCTAAACAAGTCTTTGCCAAAGGATAATATCTTTTGTCAGACCACGTGTCCCAATATTTCATTAACAAACTTGTAGACATTCAGAGGAGGGAGAGCTTAGTCAGACTTAGGATGGGCGGGGAAGGATTCTTGGAGGAAGTGGGACCTAAGCCAAGGGTTGAAAAAAAGGATATGGGTAAATAGGATATATGGGTAAATGGAGAGGAGAGGATGTAGGGGAAATGTCATAAGCAAAGATATGGAAGTATGGAATGGTGTAAAGTGTAGTTAGGAGATAGTAAAGAGAACAGTCTGGATGAAAAGGAGAATCATTCTAGGGAATAAGGAGTAAGAATCATGTAGGGTCAGCTGAGATCAGAGTGGAAAGAGCCTTGAATGGGATGGTGAAAGGTTAAACTTGATCTTCTAAGTACTGGATTGACATAGTGGAAGAGGTTGCTCTCAAACTGTCAAAAGGACCTGTGATCTCACTGATTTGGGCATTACCTCCAATGATGCATGTCACAACCCATTCACCCTTATCCATCCTCTCTAACTCTAATGCGTTTCTTCCCATAAATTTGTTACAGAGGGATCCGCCCAAAATATTAGAGATCTTCCTTCCTCTCTCCTGACACAGTAAAGGTCCCATAGAACACGCAGACTGTCTACCTGTCATTCTTTATTTTTGTCACCTGACCAAACCAGCTTCTCTTCTTTTTATACCATTCTTTGATAATATTTTCCCTCCTGTTCTTCAGAGTTCTTCCTTGACTTTATATTGTCATGTGCTCCTACCTACCACGTGGCTTTCTATTGTTCTCTGTATAATATGCATTTTCAACTCTGTGGAGAGAGTTGGATTTTCATAACTTAATGTAATATTATAATACAATTGTACAATGTTAGTAGTAAAAAAAATGGTTCTTTGCTTTCATGTAAAGTTTGGGGATTAATAGAAAAGCTTTGCAAATTTCCCAAGTCAGTGGTATCAAAATCAAATAGAAAGGGATTCTCGGTGGGCTGCATATTGACTTAGAAAGCCACAAATATTATCTCTATTGTATTGTATTTTTTTACTTAGGCATTTTTTTAGTTATATTTTAGCCTAGTTCAGGCTGCATTTCAGAGTTTGGTTGAATATTTGTGCCCTAAGGTATACCATCCCCTATAAAACTGTGATCCTGCAATACCACTTTGAGGATTATAGCCCAAAGAGATTTTTAAAAGGGGGAGAAGACCTATTTGCAAATATATTTATAACAGCTCTCTTTGTAGTGGCTAAGAACTAGAAATTGAAGGAATACCCATCAATTATGGAATGCCTGAACATGCTGTGGTATATTATTGTGATGGAATATTATTGTACCATAAGATATGAGAAATAAGATGATTTTAGAAAAACCTAGAAAAACTTACGTGAACTGATGCAAAGTGAAGTGAGGAGAACCAGGAGAACATTGTATATAACAGCAGCAGTATCGTATGATGAAGAATTGTGAATGGCTTAGCTATTCTCAGCAATACAATGACTTGTGACAATCCCAAATATGTCATATGCCTCCAGAGAAAGAATTGATAGTGGCTGAATACTGACTGAAGCACACTATTTTTCACTTTCTTTTTTTTTATTCATGTCTTCTCGTAAAAAAAAAAAGTGATTAATATGTAAATGTTTTACCTGGGAAAAATATATATACCAACCCTCTCTCTTTCTCCTGTTCAATTCTGGGCCTGTGTCATTAACCACTGACCATCCAAGACCAGGACATTTTCCCAAATGAATTTTTAATTCTGAGCAATAGACATTTTTCATTCACTTAGTCTTTCCTGTGTGGCTGAACAGACCACATTCCTTGATCTCTTCCAATGGGCTCTGCAATGTTCTGAGGCTTGATATGATCTGGATAATCTCTCATGCAAATGAACATTTCACCATTGACAGGGACTTCCTCTTGAAGTTGGATCTATGCTGGATCTCTTGCATCAGTGGCAAGTATCTCTTGCAAGTATGTATCCCTGATTTTATGCCCCATCTGATATTTTGTATCAGAGGGTCATTGAACAAAGCTGTTTCTGCTATTATATCTTCCAAGGAGTCCTCAGTGATTTGGATGTATTGGAGATGGTCCCATGTTCAGAATGGAAGTTGGGACAGAATAAGGTATTCACACATCAGTGAAAAGTTAACAAAAGTTTGGTTTGTCCTAACTCGGAAGGATATACAGCAAAGATAAGCGACATCCTGGACACAGTCTTCCTTGACACCATATGGAAACATGTCTAGTCATTAGTGTGTGGTTAGTATATAGCAATATATGGTTAAGGACATGGCTATTTGTACAGTCTTCAAAAATATCAAGTTCCAGGGCCCACAACTGCCTATGGCTGGTACTACTTTTAGGTGGTCAGGAAGCTGTGACTAGGAAATCAGGGGTTAATTGGATCCCAGGAAACAACCTTTTTGTTGTTGTTTGTTTTTTTATGAAAAGCTAGTCCTAAAGACAAGGAAGGAGGAAGGACATCATGTTGTAGATGGGGAGAAATAAATGGCATCAAAGAGAAGATGGTAAATATTAGCCCTGTCACAGGATGAGAGAAGTGTATTTTTAAAAATGTAAGTTCTAGATAGATAGAGCATTTATTATGCACCTACTTTGTTCCAAGTGCTGGTTGGTTCTTGTCTTTCATTCTCTTAGAGCACCAAAATGACATCACTATCTTAGAGTGGAGTTACCATGTGTCTGACTGTGGCTGATCAGACCAAAATGAGCTCGGAATGCTCTGCCACAGCTAAGTGCTCGAGATACAAAACCAAGCAAATGAGATATTCTGTACACTCAAGGACCTTACATTCTAAAAAGGAAGATAAAAAGTAAAGGGAGGGGGCAGCTAGGTGGTACAGTGGATAGAGCACCAGCCCTGAAGTCAGGAGGACCTGAGTTCAAATCTGGTCTCTGAACTTAACATTTCCTAGCTGTGTGACCCCGGGCAAGTCACTTAACCCCAATTGCTTTAGGGAAAAAAGTAAAGGGAGCTAGAAAGGTGAGATAGGATTGAAGAGGAATGGGCAAATCTGCTAAGAGTGAGCTGAGAGCATGACTGAGCCCCTTCAGGAAATGAAAATCCCAGTCAAAGACTCAGCAAGCAAGAATGAAGACACTATGTTGGAGTGTCTCCTTCCCCCCTCCCATTCTTAATAGTATTTTATTTTTTTCAATTACTCAAGATAGTTTTCAAAACTCATTTTTGTCAGATTTTGAGTTCCATTTTTTTCTCCAACCTTCCCTTCCCTCTCCCCTCTCCAAGAAAGTAAGCCATCAGATATAAGTTATACATGGATAATACTTTTAAACATATTTCAATCTTTGTCGTGCCATGAAATAAAAATCAAAACAAAAGGAAAAAAACATGATAAAGAAAAACCAATAAAAGAAAAAAAGGTAAAAATACTACATTTTGATCTGCATTCAGCCTCCATAGATTTCCCTCTGGATGCAGATAGCATTTTCCATCCCAATCTATTGGAATTGTCTTGGATCACTGCATGGCTGAGAAGAGCTAAGTCTGTCACAATTGATAATCACATAATCTTGTTATTACTTCATACACTGTTCTTCTGGTCTGCTCACTTCACTTAGCATCAGTTCATGAAAATCTTTCCAGACTTTTTTGAAATTAGTCTTTTCATTATTTCTTATAAAACAATAGTGTTCCATTAGTTTCATATACCATAGCTTTTTCAGCCATTCTCCAGCTGATGGGCATCCATTCAATTTGCAGTTCCTTGCCAGTACAAAAAGAGCTGTTACAAACATTTTTGCACAAGTGAGTCCTTTTCCCTCTTTTATCATCTTTTTGGGATACAGACCTAGTAATAACACTGCTGGATCAAAGGGTATATGCATAGTTTTAAAGCATTTGGGGTGTAGTTCCAAACTGCTCTCCAGAATGGCTGGATCGGTTCACAGCTCCGCCAACAATGCTTTAGTGTCCCAGTTTTCCCACATCCCCTCTAACATTAATCATTATTTTTCCCTTTTCCCTGTCTTCTTAGACAATCTACAGGTGTAAGATGATACTTCAGAGTTGTTTTAATTTGCATTTCTCTAATCAAGAGTGAAATTCAAAGGCTTTTTAAAAATCCACAAAAATAAACGTAATTAGAACGTATATTCTTTGCATCTTCTAGTTAATTATGAAATTGTGAGGATGTAGCTTACTATTGGATTCTCAAAGATGTCTTCAATTCATGTATAGATGACTCTCATAAAGATTTTGCATAGATGAAAGAATAAACATATAGATCAATGGCTATTTATGTGTTCTAGTAAGAGTAGCTCAAAGAAAAATAGAGTATCCCAACCTACCCTTTCTAGTCAGAATTCTCATGGAGTGGGGCAGATCACAAGTGACTCAGAGAATGTAGGATAATGGAAATGGGGTGGGTGGGGAAACTTTTACCAATCATTCATTGATCATTTATCAGCTAATCTTTGAGTCAAACAAGCTTGCTCTAAGTCCACAGTGTGATTTGGCAGGCAAAAAAACTGTCATGTTCTTGGACTTTATTTAAGAGAGGAATAGCTTCCAAGAATAAGATGATAGTATTTCTATACTCTGTTCCACCCAGACCTCATCTGGCTATTGTGTTCAATTCTGGATATTACAATTTTAAACATCTTGCAGAGTAGGGGGCAGGCAAGATGGTGAGTGGTCATGCAAAGCAACTGAAAAGAAGGAAGGGAAGGGTATAGTTGTTGTCTGCAAGTATTTGAAGAACTGTCATGTGTTGGGCACTGTGTTCTAAATGCTTTACAAATATTAGGAGAACAGATTAAGCTTGTTCTATCTGGCCCAGAACCAGGAAACAATCAGAATGAAATTAAAAAGAGAAAAATTAGTTTCCATTGTTAGATAAAACATCCTAGCAATGGAGGTTGTCCAGAAGTGGAATGAGGGCTGCCTTGGAAAGCTCCCCCACCATCAGAGTTCTGGGGGTATGGGCTGGAGATTGCTTGTAGGTCAAGGGATGATAGGATTCTTTTCTGGGCATGAGTTAGAGTAAGTAGGCCCTGAAGTTCATCCCAGCTCTGAAATTCTGTGATTATCATAGGGTTTATAGCCTATTGGTGATGTGAAACAGAAATTCGGGGCCAAATCCTTTGTGTGTGTGTGTGTGTGTGTGTGTGTGTGTGTGTGTGTGTTAGAAAAAGAAAGAGAGAGAGAGAGAGAGAGAGAGAGAGAGAGAGAGAGAGAGAGAGAAGGAGGGAGGGAGGGAGGGAGGAAGGGAGAGAGGAAGAAGGGGAGAGAGAGGGAGAAGGAGAGGCCATGTATAGATCCAGGCATTATGTGGTTGGGAATGTGGATGAAGGTGTGTCTAATTGGGTGTGTGAGGCTGACACACACAAGATGGTGTGTGGGTGGTCATTCACCAAATGGATAGATGGATGTACCCTCTACATGAGAGGCTAGATGGGCAGAATAGCAAGTCCTAGATACCACTTGAGCTGCTGGGGATGAAGGGGGGTGGGGTAGTTGCTGGATTTATTTGCTGTGTACATGGAGCCCACCGTGTTCCCTCTGAGCACCCTGGAGGGGTGAGGCAGCCAGGCCAGTGGGAATGACTTTCTCATTTCCTTTATCAATTCCACAGGAATGTTTCCTGCCCAAGCAAAACTTGATCCCTTAGGCAAGGGGGAAGGAGGTCGAAACCAGCCAGGACCTGCCCCACTGTGTGATGGTTGATTCTCTGCTGCTTCCAGAAACAGTTCTGCAGAATGAGAGGGCTCTAGAAGCATAGTTGGAGGAAATCAGGAGGGTGGTAAAGGCCACCTAATCCAAGTCATCTCAGCCACTTGCAACCTCTCTGTCAACATGGTCAGGCTGGAGCTCCTCTCTTTCCCCTGCTTCCTATGTCTGGCCCCTTGACCCTTTCTTGGGTTCTGAGGGGCACTGGGACCCTGACCAGCTCAAGCTGAAAGGAAGTTATGGAGAGGGGACTAAGGTGGGAATTTCTAGGAAAGCACCTTCCATTAAGGAACTGCTGAGTTTTAAAAGGAGGATTGTAGAGCTTTTTGATGTCAGAAATATCAAAATTTGAAGCCTATTTCAGACACTTGTTAGCTATTCGACTAGGGGCAAATCAATTAACCTTTTTTCCACCTCAGTGTACTCAATTTTAAAATGGAGTTAATAATGCCCACCTCTCAAGAGCTTGTTGTGAGGATCAAATGACATATTTGTAAAGCACTGTAGACATGGAATCTCTATTAGTATTATTACTTGACCTGTAATAGTTTACATTTATCATTACTTGGACTATAGTAGTTCACATTTATGGATGTTTAAGGTTTGCAAAGTGCTTTGCAACAATTATTTCATTTGATACAATATGTGAGGGAGGCATTATTATCCCCATTTTACAGATGAGGAAACTGAGGTTGTCAAGTACTTTACCCAGGAGTCATACATTATGTTTGCATCTGAGGCTAAACCTTGGAGTTCTTACTGGCCAATTACGGCCAAGAGCTGCCTTGTCTGAATGGGGTCAGGAAGCAAAGTTAATTTGCCAGCTGCAGAGAAGGTCCGGGGAGAGCCATGTATTGGGAATAAGAATGACAACAACAGCCTGGCAGCAGGTTCTGAGTCCCTGGGTTGTTCCCTTTATACCTTCCTAACAGCCTGACTGCCCACTGGGTCCAGCCTGACTTTATCATAGTACATGGTCACTCACTTTACAAGGTGCCAAATCCTAGGCTAGACTGGGGGACACATGAAGATGAAATGAGGTGCAGTTTCTAGGGGAACACATGAAGATGAAATAAGATGCAGTTTTTACCCCTGAGGGATTCACAATTTCATTGAAGAACAGATGTATGTGAAAAATTAATGATACAAAAGATTTACTCATTCATTCAAAAATATGAAGCAATCTATTAATAGACTATCAACATCATGAGAGCAAAAGCTAAACTCTGATGTGTCCACCAGCATTTAGCACACTGCTGCACTCACTAGTTAATTAATATGTTTGGTGAATCCAAGTGATTCTTATCTCACTAACTAGACTTTGAATCTTTCTCTTAGCTTTCTATGAGACTTTCTTGGAATTTCCCATGTTAATATTTCAGGAATGAATGAATGCATGCATGGAAAGCATTTATTAAACACCTACTGCATGCAAGACACTGTGCTGAGTACTGGGGACACAAAGTCTCTGTTGAGTTTATACTCTGATAGGCCAATTCAACACATATAGAGAAAAGTTAATTAAGGAAGGAAGTTTTGTTCTGTGGAGTTAGAAAGGGCAGGATGCAGAAGACAGATGTCCTGAATGAATGGCTAGATAGATATGAAGCTGTTGCTTAAAATAAATGGTAATTAAGTAAATACTTCAAATCAAACCATCCCAGAATTTGGAGTCTATCTAACTAACTTCCCACCCTACACTGAAATCTTCTGTATAGTCTCCTTGCTGGATGACTGATGATGGATAGCTCACTGCTCTACAAGGAAACTGTCCTTTGTGGGACTGTTCTGATTATTAGAAAGTTCCTCTTTATATTAAGCCAAAATCTGCCTCTCTTAGGTCCAACTCTTTAGTAGATAAGTCAACCAACATTTATCAAGTGCCTACAATATACCAGGCACTGTAATTAAACTGTCTTAATTATTCTGCCCTCTGGAATGACATAGAACAACCTTTCTTCCCCACAAAAAGGCACTTCAAATATTGAAAGACAGCTATTATGTCATCATAAAGTCTCTTTCCGGGCTTAACATCTCTGCTCCTTCAACTGATTTTCATTTCCATATGGCTTTGTGTTTTGTTATGATCTTGGACATCATCCTTTGGACCAACTCCGGGTGAGTGCTATGTCACACTGTTGACTTCCATTGTGGAAGCAATCTGTGAAAATCTACATTTTCCATGATCTGTCTATTCATTCTTTTCCCATCTTCCACTTATATAAATTCATTTTTTGAGCTTTAGCAATTTACACTTCTCTTTATTAAATTTCATCTTTGCAGCTAATCAGTCAGTTACCAAGTTAGTTCCTTCCATCTATTCCAGGTGATTTGGCCTTAACAAACCTCCTTTCTCTGTGTCCAACAGATATCTCTGTAAGTCCTGCTTTCTGCCCTACCTAAGGTCACCCAAGTAGCCTGAGAGTCCTCAGAATCTTCAAGCCAAGAAAGTATTCATTATTAGGAACCCCAAACTAATATAGGCTTGCAAGTTGGGGATTCCTCCCAAAACTAAAAAATAAAAATCATGATATGGCCTTGAGATTGCTGGTGCCTGCATAATCTAGCAGCCATTGGGTTACTCCCTTTAGACCAAGGGATCCCTTCAAGGAAGAGACATGTCTTTGTCATTAGAATGTATCTTAAAGACAGGTCCATGCTACCTTTTTTCAGACAAGGTGTTTGGTAGGCTCCATGCCCAGAGTATAGTATGTACTATAGCAGAAAGTGACTTTAGGGACCTTGAGACGAATTATTGCTCTCACCTAATCCTCATTTCTCAAGTCGGCAGTGACCCATGAGAACTCTGTCTGGGCTTGTGGCCAGGGTGCTGGTGGTTGCTCAGTGACTGAAGGGAGCTGACCTGGTAATCTTGTTAAATACCGTGTCCCAAGCCAAGTTATTGAAAGATGGTTACATAAAGCTACAAAACTGAAAGAGATCTTAGAATATAGAACATAGAGTTACTAAAAAGGAAAGCACTTTAGAACACAAAACATCAGAGCTGGAGAGAATCTAGAATCTAGAATGTTAGAGCTAGGAAGGTCTTTAGAACACAGAATATCAGAGCTTGGAGGGACCTTAGAACCCATGGTGTCAGAGTTTGGAAGGCCCTTGGAACCCAGGATGTCAGAGCTGGGAGGGCCCTTGGAACCCAGAATGTCAGAGCTGGGAGGGCCCTTAGAACCCAGGATGTCAGAGCTGGGAGGGCCCTTAGAACCTAGGATGTCAGAGCTGAGAGGGCCCTTAGAACCCAGAATGTCAGAGCTGGGAGGGTCTTTGGAACCCAGAATGTCAGAGCTGGGAGGATCCTTAGAATACAGAATATCAAAGTTAAAAAGAATTTTTATAATGTAAAATTTTAGAGCCAGCAGGGACCTTAAAACATAAAATGTTTGATAGCCAGAAGCAACTTCAGAGATCATTAAGTCCAAGTTTTTTAAATTTATAAGGGATGAACTGAAGGTTAAGGCCACACAATGAGTTAGCAATAGCCATAGGACTAGAAGCTGGACACCACATTTCTGTCTTCTCCCACAAACCCAGCCACCACATGAATCATCCTCCTTCCTGACCCATGGCATGCTGTGTAGGCTCCAAACCAGCAGAAATCCTTCTTGTCAGAATAACTGGAATAATACCAGGGCCACCCAGACAGTCAGCAGCAGAATATGACCTGTTTCCAGTTTCAATATTAGACCCTCTGTAGTAGATTTTATATTAGACCACAAAGTGACCTTTAAGCCTCAGTGTTGAAATCTGTAAAATGGGGATAATATTTATTACTTTTCCTACTTCAGAGGGCTGCCAAGAGAATACAATGAGATAATGAAAGAAGTGCTTTGTCAACCTCAAAGTACCATAATAATGTAAGCTATTGTTATATAATTATTTTAACACATATTAGCTTATTTGAACATCTTTCAAGCTGTTAAAAGTAGTGTACTATTGTAAAAGATGGCTATTTACTCTCATTATGATGATCACTGCTTTGTGACCATGTCTGCTGTAAATTAAAAATTTATATGATTTTATAAAAATGGGACCCTCCCAATCACTGTCAGTTGGCCCATGCATATTAGCTGACCTTTTACGTTTGAAAATTGTAAACGGTTTTGCAGTTATCTCATTTGATCCTCACAACAACCTTGTAAACTACATACTATAGAGAGTACCATCCTCATTTTATATCTAGGGAAACTGAGTCAAGGTATGACTAAGTGATTCATCTATTGTTGGGGGTGGGTGAGTGTGATGGGGATTCAAATCCAGACCTCTTCTTATCTTTCACACATCTTCATGTTATCAATTTCTCATGCATGTAGAGTAGGTTATACTTTCCAAAGTTTTTAGGTAAAATGTTATTTAGCGCTTACCACAATAATGAATAAATATTTGCCAAAGGAATGAACACATCTGTGAAGTAGGTAGCACAGGTATTAGCAGGCTCTGGGAGGGTGATTTACACATGGTTACACTGAGTCATAATGCCAGAACTTGAGATTGGGCAGCCTCATCCTGAATCTAGAAAGCATCCTGAATGCTTTCTAGAGCACCATGTTGCTCCCTCAATTTGTTCTGCAGCCTCCTGGAGGTCATGCCATCATATTGTTTTCTTGGTGTAGTTTTCAATTCCTTTGTCCTCCATTAATCTGTTGGTGGGCAAATGGATGGCTCAAGTTGGAAGACTCTTCATTGGGGCAGCTTTCAACTCTGTGTTGCCAAGGTTAATCACTGTCTGGGAATGAGACCCATTAAAAATGTATGACTGCTACAATTCATTTCACAGTGTTTGGAGTGTGTTTTCTGTGATCTTTCTTAGGGTGATTCTATGGTGTTTATGCCTTAGAATCTCATAATTAAAAATAGCATCCAAATTGCATTTGAGAATGCAAATGAATTGATATTGCTTGCTAGAGAACATAAGAATGCCTATGTAGCGCAGGTTCAAGCTTGAGTAGAAGGCTCCTCATTGGTGGAGAGAATGATGACTCAATTTTCCGTCATTGCATGAGGGATGGAGCTGGCTGGAGAATTTGGGAGATGAAGAGACTTCTTCCTTCTTCTACTTATAAGAGGTGAAGCATGCAGATGCAGACACTGTGGAAAGAAAAGGAAAGTAAGACTAAGAAGGTGAGCAAGAGAGAGGAGACTTGAAAATCACACACACACACACACACACTCACATACACACACAGAGGAAAAAACAACTCTCCAATTTATCCCTTTCACCTCTTTGTTCTTTCTACTTATACATGTATTTATATTCATAAATTGTTATATTCATGTTCATATTATATTCACAATTGAGGTGTCCCCTTCACATATTAGGTCTTCAGGTGCCGAAAATTTATTTACCCTCCCTTATGACTTAGCATTCATTTGTAGAATCTCAAAAAAAAATACAACAAAAACATAAACATCTTCCTCAGAAGATCTTTTATTCTCATTTGACATTCTCTTGGAAGTGGCCAGGCAAATTAGAACTAGCACTCTTTGGGAATACTCATGGCCATATTAACTGGCTATTATCTTATAGACCTATAGATTTTAATTGTTTCTGAATTTCTTTTACTTTTTACCTTTAAAATAAATCGAGTTCTCCCTGCTTACTCAAATATGGCTTCATAGACAAATGACTCCACATAACCTGGGATCATAGTTAAAATCCTACACATCACCCTTCTTGACAGACCTCTTTAGATGGAAGGATAATCCAATCCTTTACCTCTTATTCTACTCAATCAATTGTTGTGATCCAACATTCCAGAGTAGACTTAGAAGCAGATAATACCTTTAACTACCCACTAATTAACCCTGCCCATGATTTCCAGATTTGAAACTTTGCCTCTATCACTGCAAAATCTTGGAACTTCCTTCAGTGCCTGGAACCACCTCATCCTGTAGCATCCAATCATCTCTGGTCTTCTCAAGCTAGAATATCTTTTTGTAAGTCTCTCTAGCTTCCACTGGTGAATTATTCATTTTTGTGAAAGAGCTTAGACTGGCCTTCATCCCCTTCCTGGTACTTTTCCTAGGCTTTTAGACTTCAAGTCCATTCTCCTCTTATCTCCAGCTTTCTAGCTCTTTTTAAGTGTTGTCTTTCTCCTTTAGAATATAAGCTCCTTGAGGACAGGGACATTTTTTTTTCTTAAATATGTGTAACTACCCTTTGCATAGTCCCTGGTACTTAGCATTTACTATTTAATAAATACTTAATAAATGCTTCTTCTTTCCTTCTCTCCATCTGTCCTTCCTTCCTTTTCTTTGTGCAGATGCTGGTTTACCACATAGTTACTTAATTTAGAGAGTCCTTTTTTGCCAAATGAATGAAAAATAGGTGGGAAAGGTTAATCAAGTGTCCTTCTTTTAAAACGAATGCACACACAGGGTCTTCATTCAAATCATTGCCTAGATGGCTCTATTGCAGCTGTAGGGCCTTGGTATTGCACTCCTCAAAGTCACTCATTCTATAGAATAGGGTGTGATTCAACAATCCTGGCTTTTGTCCCCTTGAAGTGAAAGCCAGTGGCCTTAAAAACAATCTTCAGAATTAAGGACATTCTCCTAGCTAAGTCTCATGAGAATACTAGAGACATATGAAGAAGCCAAAAAAAAAAGTAGATGGTGTTCAAAATTTTACTGGTGGGGAGAGGAGAGAAAATAAAGGAAGAGGTGACAAGTAGACAGAAATGGGACTTCTGCTTAAGATCTTTCCAGAGAAGATAGGGAAGACAGCTTCTGTTTGCTTTAGGATTTAGGCAGAAATCTGCTCAGTGAAAATCAAAGGCAGAGGAACAAGCTGACATCTCAAGTGAAAATGTGGGAAAGTCTTGGGAGAAAGTGAGAAAGCTTTTTTCAGAGACTTGATTAGGCACCTCTCACAAATAAGCTAGTGTTACTGCTTGCTATCAAGCAATTTTCTGTGAAATATATATATATACAGTGGTATCTCAGTTCCTACTGTTAATTGGTTCCAGAAGGCATGAGGAGTGGCGAAAACAATGAGTATCCAATGAATTTGTCTCATAAGGAGTACATTTCCAGTCAGTTCTCTAACCATCTCTCCCCACCAAATCCCCTAAAAGAGGCAAGTGGGACTTCCAGCTGTGGAGAAACAAGCTAGCCCAGCCTTGTCCATCTGGGCTCCTCCCATTTTTAAAATAGTATTTTATTTTTCCAAATGCATGTAAACATGTATACATTCATTTTGGTAAAACTTTGTGTCCTAAATTTTTCTCCTTTCCTTACCCCATCCCCCCAAGACAGCAAGCAATCTGATATAGGTTAAATTTTTGCAGTTCTTTTCAACATATTTCCATATTTTTCATGTTGTGCAATAAAAATCAGATCAAAAGGGGGAAAAACCACAAGAAAGAAAAAACAAACAAGCCAAGAAACAATAACAAAAAGGTGAAAGTACCATGCTTTGATCCACATTCAGTCTCCATAGTTCTCTCTCTGGAGGCAGATGGCTTTTTCCATCCCATGGCTATTGGAATTGTCTTGAATCATTCTGCTTTGTTGAGAGGAGCCAAGTCCATTGCTGATGATCATCACACGATCTCGTTGTTACTGTGTACAGTGTTCTCTTGGTTCTGCTCATTTATTCCACATCAGTTCATGTAAGTCTTTCTAAAGTCTTTCCTTTCATGTAAGACTTTTCTGAAATTACCCTGCTCATCTTTACTTATAGAACAATAATATTCCATTACATTCATATATCATAACTTATTCAGCCATTCCCCAACTGATGGGCATCCACTCAATCTCCAATTCCTTGGGTTCTTGCCTTTTTGAGCCAACTCCCCTACCTCATGCCACTCAAGCTTCCCTGAGGGGGAGGAGGGCTAAATATGGAGGTGGAAGCTATGACCCTGTGCCCTCTGCTCCTCAGACCTCTGACTACAACCTGGGCCTTGGGGCTGCCAGGAGTACTGGTTTCTCCTCCAGTACCTCAGCTCCACCTATGCTTCTGCCACTGGTGCTCAAGCCACCACTTTCTGCTCAGCACACCGACTGTTCTGTGCCCCTGATGTGCCCCTTCCAGTAGCACTGCTTGGGAATCAGGAGAGTATATGTTGTAATCATCACATCCTCCTGCAGAAACTCCCCCACAGCCTACCCACTGATGCCCGTAGTCTAAGCATCATGGACTCCAACCAACAGTCTTGAGCACAGCCACCTTCACTGGGGAGGAGCTGCCCATGGCCAAGGGCAATAACAGCAGTGGTGGAGGCTAAGCAGTATATCCACATCCCTACTGCTCAACCAAGATGACAACCAAGTTTGAGGAGTGCAGAGCAAGGATCAAGTGGTGAAATATTTTTTCTTATCCAAGTGGTTGAATACCAAATTCTATGAGTTTTGAAGCAGATGAATGCAAAGGTACCATAATAATAATAATAACAAACATATATATATATATAGAGAGAGAGAGACAGACAGACAGAGACAGAGACAGACAGAAGAAACAAAGACAGAGACACATACACACACAGAGTATTATATTCTAAAAATGTGTCACACAACTTAGGCTAAAACACCAGCCACAAAAATGTCAGCAGACCCAGAATTTTAGGTCTCTCAAGTATGGAGGAAAAGAGTAATTTTACAGTGACTTGCATAAAATGAGCTATACTTGTGTCTCCTCTGGTGCTCAGAGCAATAATTACATGAAAACAAAATCTAGATTGGTTCTCCTCCTAAAGAAAGTGAAAGTACTAAAAGAATCCATCTCTTCTCAACATGTTGATGGGGAAGATGAAGGATTCCTTGGAAGAATGGCTAACAATAGTTGTGGAACTCTTAGAGATAGATAGGTGGTGCTCTACAATGGACCTTAGGAAAACCAGAGTGTTAATCCTGCCTCAGATACAGCCTTGTGACTGGACAAGTCATGTACTCTCAGTTTCCTTATGTGTAAAAAGAGATGCAAATAGCATCTATCTTCTAGCATTATGAGGATCAAGTAAGAGAATATTTTGTAAAAGGCTTCAAAAATCTTAACGTGCTATTTAAATATGCTGGCATCTACTTATATTTCTATATTCATGCACTAGAAATGTTGTTAGTATATAATTGGTAAAGGACAAAAGCTTGGAGAACAGAACAGATTATATTCTGTTGGGTGGCCCCCACTCTTGTGTGTGTAGCATCTTCTGTGCCCAAATTGCTCCTTTCAGGTGTGACTTTCTAGGAACAGCCCTCAGCTCCATCCTATGGATGAAAGATTTCCTTAACCCTCCCTTAGGATGGGTGATGGAATATCAAAGGTGCCTAATAGCAACGATCTCAGAGGAACTTTTTCTAGCTCTCCTCCTTTTGCCTTCTACTAGAAATGCTAGCCTCAGGCTCCTTTACCCAGGGGAATGCATTTCCATGTGATATCTACTTTTGGAAGCTAGATGAATATGAATCAATAAAATCTCTTTTGTTCATCTTGAGCCCCCAGCTGGTAGTCTCAGGGATTAGACAATCTATCTCTGTCTAGCGAATCTATATCATCATATAAAATTTCGTATGCTTTTTATGCTTTACCATCTTGAGGGTTTTTACCATTTTTTACTCTACTTCCCCACCCAGATTCAGCTGTCTTTAATGCCCCAGGGCATATGTACAAAACCAGTACTGAAATAATTTGGGGATCTTAGAGAAATGTTTCTTTCTTTCTTTTTTTAATTGGAAAATGTAAAATCAAAATAAACTCTTAAAAAAACAAGGATTGGGATACATTTCAGTATTAGACTCCGGATTGAATCTCAAAAGTAAAAACGAAGCAAAGAATAGAAAAGCAAGGATGTCACAGTTTCCCTTTCAACAACTCCATGACTATGGATGATTATGGCTACTGAGACTGCTCCAAGGTTCAGCTATAGCTGAACATTTCAGCATTCGCTTTCCTGTTAATTCCTTTGAAGGTCAGTGGTAGGTAGCATCAGCAATGCAACTTCAGCCCCTTACCTGTTCAGATGCTAGTCTAATCCTCATACATTTCCATTCTGATGCTGCCATTTCTTCCCTCAAGGTTTCAGGTCTCCCTCTTCCTTGAGGATGGGCAAAGATAGCCCCCATAATCCTGGAATAAGGATGCACCTCTGTCCTACCCTGTAGATATCTATTTCAGCCTGACTCTCACCAACTCCTTGGGAGAAGGAGCACTAGAAATGGAGAAAAAAAGAATTTAAAGAAATTGAAATGAATTTGACCGTGCAGAAGAAGGATCCTAAACAGAATTAGGAGGTTGGATGATGGAAGAATGTGACCTGGGATGGACCATTGAATTCTCTAATAAGAAAGGAGCAAGCTGCATGGACAATTCAGTTAGGAAGTCAATTCATGTACTCCATGGAATGATGTGTGCTGCTGCCAAGAGAGGCCACCTGGTAATAATTAGAAGATAAGAGCCATTCTCAATGGCTGGAGGACAAGAGAGCAGGAGGGAAACATTTTAGAACTCAACTGTTATTGTTGTTTTTGTTTTTTAGTTAAAAATAAACAATAGATTTATATGAGTGTATGTATGTATATATACATATATACATTTCTTATTCCCCCAACTGTATGTTAAAACAGTTTTAATAATAATAGCTTTTTAATTTTCAAAATACATGCAAAAATAATTTTTAACATTCACCCTTGCAAAACCTTTTGTCCCAAAATTTTTCCCTCCCTTCCCCCAACTCCCTCCCTTAGATGACAAGTAATCCAATATAGGTTAAACATGTGCAATTCTTCTAAACATATTTCCACAATTATCATACTGCACAAGAAAAATTGGATCAAAAAGGAAAAAAGTGAGATAGAAAAAAAACAAGCAAACAACAAAAAGATAAAAATAACTGTGCTTTGATCCATATCCCCACAGAACTCTTTCTGGATGTGTATGACTTTCTTCAACACAAGTCTATTTCAATTGGCCTGAATCACCTCATTGCTGAAAAGAGCCAAGTCCATCGCAGTTGATCATCACATAATCTTGTTCTCTTAGTTCTACTTACTTCACTTAGCATCATTTCATTTAAGTCTCTCTAGGCCTTTCTGAAATCATCCTCCTGATCATTTTTTATAGAACAATAATATTCCATAATATTCATATAGCATAACTTATTCAAACATTCTCCAACTGATAAGCTTCCGCTCAGCTTCCAGTTCCTTACCACTACAAAAAGGGCTGCTGCAAACATTTTTGCACATTTGGATCCTTTTCCCTTTTTTATGATCTCTTTGGAATACAGGTCCAATAGAGACACTGCTGGATCAAAGGGTATGCACAGTTTGATAGCCCTTTGAGCATAGTTCCAAATTACTCTCTAGAATGGTTCACAACTCTGCCAACAATGTTTTAGTGTCCCAGTTTTCCCACATCCCTTTCAACATTTATCTTTATCTTTTCTTGTTATCTTAACCAATCTGAGAAATGTGTAGTGGTACCTCAGAGTTGTCTTAACTTGCATTTCTCTAATCAATATTGATTTAGAGCATTTTTTTAATATGACTAGAAATGGCTTTAATTTCTTCATCCAAAAATTGTCGGTTCATATTCTTTGACCAATTAAAACAATTTAAGAAAAGTTTTGGGTTCTAAATTCTATCACCCCCTCCTTCACTACCTTCCCCTCTCCCCAAGATGGGAAGCAATCAAATATAGGTTATACATATATATATATATATATATATATATATGTAAAACAATAAATAGGTTTTTGAAAAAAGAAAAAAAGAAGATAAGAGGCAAGTATTGTAATGGTAGTCTGGGGAAAACTGAACTGATCTTAGTTTGAACTGGCACATATCAGTCAGTCAACAACCATTTATTAAGAATCTTAGGTATGTTAGCTTTTCAATATATTTAATATAAACCAGGATGAAGAGCTTTCCATGACTACTTGTACAACTTGTAGAATAGGTGACAAAGACAGAAGGAACCTTAGAAAACCATTGCTGAATATCACAAAGTCCTGGGCAGGAAACTAAGGACCAGGACCAGGGATATAGGTGATATCCCTGCTGTCGGTTAAAGGCATAGACTTCAGAAGAGAAATGTAATCTTGGGAAGTGAATATCTAGTTGTTTTTTAATGGTGTCTAACAACAGACCATAGCTTAAGATATAGGGAGGATCTTGTGTAGAGATGGAATGCATCTCACAAGGGCTAGAAAAAATATATTTACCAGGAGATTTGCAATTCTAATTAAGGGAATTTTAAACTAAAAATATAGAGTGTTTAAAGCTGTTTCTTGGAGTATAATTTGCGATTATATAAAGCTGGAAGCAACCTAAATATCCAATAGTACAGGAATGGTTAAATAAGTGTTGGTCTAAACTCTGAGGTACCACTACACACCTGTCAGATTGGCTAAAATGACAGGAAAAGATAACGATGAATGTTGGAGGGGATGTGGGAAAACTGGGACACTAATACATTGTTGGTGAAACTGTGAATTGATCCAACCATTCTGGAGAGCAATTTGGAGCTATGCTCAAAAAGTTGTCAAACCGTGCATACCCTTTGACCCAGCAGTGTTTCTACTGGGCCTATATCCCAAAGAGATCTTAGAGGAGGGAAAGGGACCCACCTGTGCAAGAATGTTTGTGGCAGCCCTTTTTGTAGTGGCTAGAAACTGGAAACTGAAGGGATGCCCATCAATTGGAGAGTGGCTGAATAAATTGTGGTATATGAATGTTATGGAATATTATTGCTCTGTAAGAAACGACCAGCAGGACGATTTCAAAGAGGCCTGGAGAGACTTGCATGAACTGGTGCTGAGTGAAACGAGCAGAACCAGGAGATCATCATACACAGCAACAACAGTATTACATGATGATCAATTCTGATGGACATGGCTCTCTGCAACAAAGAATTGTCTCAAACCAGTTCCAATTGTTCAGTGAAGAAAACCATATACACCCAGAGAGAGGGAAATGAAATATGGACCACAATGTAACATTTTCATGATCTTTATTGACATTTGCTTGCATTGTGTTGCCTTTCTCTGATTCTTTTTTTTTTTCTTGTAGATAGGATTTTTCTTGCATAACTTCTCAAGCACTTCAACATTATTAACATGTAGTGGACTTCCTGCCATCTAGGGGAGGGAAGGAGACTGGGGGTAAAATTTGTAATGGAAAGCTTTGTAAAGATCAATGTTGGGGAACTACCCATACATAGGTTATACAAATAAAAAGCTTTAATTAAATAAATAAATAAATAAATAAAAATAAGTGTTGGTCTATTACTGTAATGGAATACTATAATGCAATTAATACTGACAAGCATATATATTATAAAGAAATCTGGAAAGGCCTTTGTGAAATAATGCAAAGTGAGAAAAAAAAGCAAGTTCACAAAATGAAGAACAAACTAATGACAATCGCATGAAGTAAAGTGAATGTAAATGAATGGAGAGAAGATACTGATGCACATTTAGAGAAAAAACTCAAAAAGCATGATGATATTTTATGTTTAAATAAAGTTAAATGAAAATAATTTTTAAACAAAAGTAGTTCTCTTCATTAAAGTTTGCTGTAGTTTCCAAGTAAAACTTACAGTAAAAATATAGTAAATGTAGGAAAAAATAAATATATTATAAATATAAATAAATATATTATAAATATAATGGGAATGTAATATAAATATACAAATATAATTTAAATTGTAAATTGTAAATATAAATATATGTAAATATAAATAAATGTTTGTAAATATAAATAAAGAATAGGGAGAAAACTGTTTATATTTATCTGACAAAAAGTAGCAGAGACAGAGGAGGAAGAAGAACAACATTAAAGAAGACAAGTAATTCACAAGAGGATAATATCCAAGAAGAGGATCAGCCATTTAACACGAGTGTTAGAGAACTATTCACAAATGCAAAGCTATAGGCAACAAACGAGGTATATAGGCAGGTAGGTGATGCCTTAGTACACAGAGCACTGGACCTGAAGTCAAGAAGACCTGAGTTCAAATCCAGCTTCATACACTTACTATCTTTGTCACCCTGGACAAATTATTTTATTTCTCTCAGTCCCAACTAAAATGGATGTGACAATAGCACCTATTTTCCTGGGTTGTTAGGATAAAATTATGTAAAATTTGCAAAGTACTTTGAAAACCTTAAAGTTCTAAATAAATACTACTTATTGTTATTGATACAAGGAGATAAATCAATCTTATAGGTATCACTGATTTTGTTGGCATCATATCCAAGAATGGAATACAATTATGGAAGCATGTATCTTATTCAATGGGCCAACATCAGCAAAAAATACAGTAGAATAACTTTGTATGTTAAGAAGATATATTCAGATGAAGAAATCTAAGAATTGAAGGACAGAAGCATGGCAAAATACTTTTCAATGAGAACTAATAGAAGAACAAAGAGGAGTGATATTATGTGAGAAATCTGCTACTATCTTCCCAGAAAAAAGTACACAGTATAGATGGAGAAACTCAATACTAAGTCTGGAATAGTATCATTAGAGCATTTCAATATCTACTGGAATTTTCTGCTAGAAGAGGAGCTGCTGATAAATTTTTGATTTGCTATAATGATAATTTCATTCATCAAAATATGAAGGAAGCAAAAGAGGATTTTGTTCTGATCAGAAAGGAAGAATGAGTCCTTTCTTTTTAATTAAAGCTTTTTATTTTTTAAAACATATGCATGGCTAATTTTCAACATTCACCCTTGCAAAACCTTGTGTTGCAAATTTTTTCCTTACCTTCTCTCCATTCCCTCCCCTATATGACAAGTAATTCAATATATGTTAAACATGTACAATTCTTCTATACATAGTTCCACAATTATCATGCAAAAGAAAAATCAGATCAAAAAAGGAAAATATGAGAAAGAAAATAAAATGCAAGCAAACAACAACAAAAAGAGTGAAAATACTATGTTGTGATCCATACTCAGTTCCCATAGTCCTCTCTCTGGGTGCAGATGCTCTCTCCATCACAAGACCATTGAAACAGGTATTTCATTGTTGAAAAGAGCCACATCCATCAGACTTGATCATCGTATAATTTTGCTGTTACCATGTAAAATGATCTCCTGGTTCTGCTCACTTCACTTAATATCAGATCATGCAAGTCTTTCCAGGCATCTCTGAAATCATCCTGCTGGTCTTACAGAACAATAATATTCCATAACATTCATATACCATAGATTATTCAGCCATTCATTCCATTCATTTTCCAGGTTCTAGCCACTACAAAAAGGGCTGCCACAAACATTCTTGCATATGTGGGTCCCTTTCCCTTCTTTATAATTTCCTTGGGATACAGGACCAGAAGAGACACTGTTGGATCAAAGAGTATGCACAGTTTGATAGTCCTTTGGGCATAGTTCCAAATTGCTCTCCAGAAGGGTTGAATCAGTTCACAACTCCACCAACAATATATTTAGTGTCCCAATTTTCCTACATCCCCTCCAACATTTGTTATTATCCTTTCCTGTCATTTTAGCCAATCTGAGAGGTGTGTAGTAGTTGTTTCAATTTGCATTTCTCTGTTCAATAGTGATTTAAAGCACCTTTTCATATGACTAGAAATGCTTTCAATTTGGAAGAATCAGTTCCTGAAGGAGAAAGGCAGGACTTTTGAAAGGAAGCAATTACTCCATCTTAGAGCACACAAAGGAGAGAAAAGCTGAAATTAGCTTGATATACCCTATATTTTGGGACAGATTTATTAGAGTTCATAAAACAAATAGGGAGGATCCTGTGACCTACAACAGTAGAGAAGTTAATTCAGGAGAAATGGGAAAACTGTCAAGAATGGAATTCTGCTGACAAAACAAAAACCATTCTAATGACGAAGAGGAAGAAGCTGTCTAGAGAGGTCAATTTGGATAAGATAGTACAGTGGAAGGGGGAAAGAAGGAAACCCAGGATAGGTTCTTGAAGGACACCCACAGACAGAGTGACATGGGGGCCAAAGAAGCTGATTCACTCTTGCCCTTCCTTAATAGAAGCATAGCATCCCAAAGGAAGGAAATGATAATTTCCACTGTTCTCGTCCTTGCTCAGATGACTTCTAGAATACTTGTGTTCAGTTCTGAATGCCTTTTAGAAAACATTGACAAAAAATGCTGGAATTGTAATCACAGGACCTACATTTTAATTCCCACCTTGCAACTTATTTAACTGTGTGATCTTGGCTATCATGTCGGTTCTCCAGACCTCGGTTTCTTCATTTGTAAAATGATAAAGTTGAAATAGATAACCTATAAAGTCTGCTCTAGTGCTAGAATCTTGAATCTGGGTCCAGAAAAGGATGCCCAGGACAATGAGGAGACTGGAGACCATTTCATTTGGGAGTGAGTTGAAGGAATTGGAAATGTTTAACCTAGAGGGAAAAAAATGACTTGGGAGAAATGATAGCTGTCTTTATGTATTGGGAGAGTTGACACAGAGAAAATGGATTAGACTGTGGTGATGGAAAGCAGACGGTCACTGGGGGGAAATCCATGCCCTAAGGGCTCAGGACTTAGCCTAGATCCTCACTGCCTTTGAAATTTATGTTTTTGTGGAACAATGCCTCAGCCTGGCTTGCACAATGATATAGTTAAGTCTGGATAGTGTAAGACTAAATGATGTGAGGGCAAAACTATGCTGGGCAAGGCAACGTTAAGTAGAGGATGTCTGCTTGCAAAAGTTGGAACTTTTCAAAGTTTTTCTCAAAACAACCCTGTGAGGTCACAGAACTGACCACTGATAGCATTGGAGCTGCAAAAGACAATTCCAGAAGTTCCCATCAGGTGTGAACAGGGTGATTACAGGTTGAAGTTATTGGTAAAGGGTAGGGGTGGGGGATGTCATTCAGGACTAGTGAATACAAAAATCCAGGTACCAGACCCTTCAAGTTCAAAAGGATCTCAGAAATTGGTCGGTTTACTTTCTTCTGAGGCAGGCCGTTCCACCTTTGGGTAGCTCTATGGATCAGGAAAAATGAATTTTAAAAAAATTAAAACTAAAAAATAAATAGCCCACTTTAATGACAAAATGGATATATTTTCAAAAAAAAATAGTGAGAAGACTGGTCTTGTTTTACATAATTTTACAAATCTCCATAATGTATGGCTTAATAGAAAACAACTGGATTCTTCTGTTTTTACATTCAGATTGTTGCAAAATGTTGTTTCAGCTGAAGTATATGGAGAAAATCTAATCTCATATAAATACATTTTTCTGGTTTTGGTTTTGTTTTATTTTGTTGGGTTTTTTTTTTCCTCCTTAAGACACACCCAAATCTGTGGCTTCAGTTTCCTGATTCCGCAACTTGATCTGGTTCTGCATTCTGGTTTTGTCCTTTGGGGGTTAAGCATTCAGTCATTCAATGTAAAAGCTAAATTATCCCTGAAAACACAGAATGAACTTTTAAATTTAATCTTCATTATTACAATTTTCTCCTTCACTTTCTTCTCTCTAAACAATTAATGAAACAATTGATCAAGCCCCATTTTGAAGCCTTTTCCTTTTCTGAGGCATAAATACTCTCACTGAAAATTTAACAACTAGCTCTTGCTAATCAGTACCCAGAATACTACAATCAGTACCCCAGAATACAATGATTAAAATCCCAAATGGTCCCTGCCCTCAAGGGATTTACTTTCTGAGTATAATTAATTTCATTTCTCTTTCACACAAAAGCTTTTCAAATATTTGAAGACACCTTCAACTCTCACCTGTGTATGATCTTGGACATGACACTTAGAGTAACGTGGGAACAAGGAATAACTCTGAGGTAGTTTCATTTTATGACAGCAGTGGTCATGTGTGTGTTTCTACTGGCAAAAGGCTGACCGAGTATGTCTGACCTTAACTAGATGAAACCAGATTGAACTGGTTTCTCCACCTTTAGTTGGTTCTGTCAGACAAGTGTTGGATTTTTGTGCCATACATAAGTTGCCCTGGTTTGGTATATTTTAAATTCTGTGGCTTTTAAAAATGGTTGTCACTCATGGGTCTTTTCAACAATGAGATGATCCAGGCCAGTTCCAAAGATCTTGTGATGAACAGAGCCATTTATTCCCAGAGAGAGAGGACTGTGGGAACTGAGTGGGGAATCACAACATAGCATTTTCACTCTTTTTGTTGTTGTTTGCTTGCATTCTATTTTTTCTCATTTTTTCCTTTTTGATGTGATTTTTTTCTTGTGCAACAAGATAATTGTATAAAAATGTATGCATATATTGGATTTAACATATATTCTACCACGTTTAACATATATTGGATTACTTTTCATCTAGGGGAGGGGTGGGGGGAAGAAAGAAAATTGGAACACAAGATTTTGCAAGGGTTAATGTTGAAAAATTATCCATGCATATGTTTCAAAAATAAAAAGCTTTATTAATAATAATAAAAAAAGAATGGTTGTCACTGCAAGGAGACATGTATAAGTTATGGCTCTTACAAGAGCACACTTCAATGACTGTGAGAGAAATTGCAATGGCTGTTAGTATAGGGAAGTCAAGCATTTCAAGGATCATCCAAGGCCACAATGAAATACAGTCATTTATGTTGAAGCTCAAAGGAAAGCTAAATCAAAAATGAAAAAAGTCACCAAGAACCAATAAACTATTTTTTTAAATTTGTAATAGCTTTTTATTTTTCGAAATACCCTTGCAAAACTTTATGTTCCAAATTTTTCTCTCCCCCCGTTCCCTAGATAGCAAATAATCCAATATAGCTTTAACATGTGCAACTCTTCTAAACATTTATCATACTGCACAAGAAAAATCAGATCAAAAAGGAAAAAAAATAAGCAAACAAACAATATCAAAAAATGTGAAAATACTATGCTGTGATCCACAGTCAGTCTCCATAGTTCTCTCTTTGGATGTAGGTGACTTTCTCCATCACAAGTCTAATGGAATTGTCTTGAATCACCTCATTGTTGAAAAGAGCCAAGTCCGTTGTTGTTGCTGTGTACCATGTTCTCCTGAACCAACAGACTATTGATATAGAGTAGTTTAATTAATCCTCAGAAAACAAGAACTTTGGAAGGGCATGGAAGTTGGCAAGGTTGTTATTGATTACTTTAAAGCAATGGTTCTCAAGTTTTTCCATCTTGGAAATCCTTTACACTCATAAAAATTATTTAAGACTCCTCCAAGCTTTGTTTATGTGGATTATATCTATCAGTATTTACATATTAGAAATTAAAACTGATGAAAATTTAAAACATAATGAATTTTAAAATAACAATAAACTGATTACATATAAAATAAATAACCCACTTTAGTGACAATGGACATATTTTCCCAAGCAAAAAAAAATCAGTGAGAAGAGTGGCATTGCTTTACATAGTTTTACAAATTTCCATAATGTCTGACTAAATAAAAGGTAACTGAATTCTCATACCTGCTTCTGCATCCAGATTGTTGTTGATATATTGTTTTGGTTGAAACATATGAAGAATATTTAATTTCACACAGCTATGTAGTTGGATAAGGTAGGAGTATGTCAACAAGTAAATAACATCTTAATTTTATTATGAAAATGGTTTTAATCTTGAAGATTCCCTTAATGGGTCTTAGAAACCCACAGAGATCCATGGACCACACTTGAAAGACCTCTGCTCCAAACTATGGCATAAAGAAACTGGAAATTGAGTAGATTCCCATCAGTCAGGGAATGACTGAATATGTTGTGGTATGTGAATGTAATAGAATATTATTGTTCTATAAGAAATAATCAGTAGAGTAATTCAGAAAAGCCTGGACTTATATGAACTGATGCTAAGGGAAGTGAGCAGAACCAAGAGAGTATGTACATAGTAACAACAAAATTGTATGATAACCAACTGTGGTAGACTTGGCTGTTTTCAACACGAGATGAATCAAGGCAATTCCAATAGACTTCAAATGGAAAGTGCCATCCACACCCAGAGAGGGAACTATGGAGACTGAATGTGGATTAAAACATAGTATTTCTACCTTTTTTGTTGTTTGGAGTTTTTTTTTTTATCACTTCTCCTGTATTTTCCCTTTTGATCTGATTTTTCTTATGTAGCATGATGGATATGGAAATATGTTTATAAGAAGTGCACGTTTAACATATTGGATTGCTAGCTCTCTTGCAAAGGGAGGAGGGAAGAGAAAGAAAAATTTGAAGCGCAAGGTTTTGCAAAAATGAATGTTGAAACCTATCTTTGCATGTATTTGAAAAAATGAAATACTATTAAAATTAATAGTATGGTATAGACTTCTAGAAGTCGAAATTGAGAACTTTAAATTTTTTAAAATAGTTGCTAACTATGAAAAAAAATTACTAAAAGCAAGGCAATACAAAGACTGGAGTATTGAAGAGTGAACCATACATATGTTTTTTTGGGGGATTTTTGGCAAGGCAATGGGGGTTAAATGACTAATCAAAACTAAATATTAAGTGTCTGAGGCTTGATTTGTATTCAGGTTCTCCTGTCTCCAGAGTCAATGCTCCTTCCACTGTATCACCCAGCAGCCCTGAATTGGTTTTTTAAAGCACAGGTCTGCCATGTTCCTCTCTGGCTCAATAAACTCCAGTTGACTTTCACATAAAATACAAACTCTATTTGTTATTAAACACTCATAATGAGGGACACCATGTAATTACATGGTGTAATGGAGTCAGGACGATATGAATTCAAATCTGACTTCAGATATTCCTAGTTGCGTGACCCTGGTCAAGTCACCTAACCCTGATTGACTCCTTTAAAATAAAATAAAAAAAACAACCAACCAAAGAAACCTCATGGTGATCCTACTCTAGTCTTTCCAGGAAAATTGTACATCTTTGCCCTTCATGTACTCTCTGTTCCAGATAGAATGGCTTCGTTGCTATTGCTCATAGATTTTTTCTTATCTGGGCCTTAACACAGGCTGACTCTCTCATGCCTGAAATCCTGTTCCTCCTAATTTCTGCCTCTTAGAATCCTTAGCTTCCTCCAAGGCTCAATTCAAGTGTCACCTTCTATGAGGCTACCTGATCCCCCCAAGTGTTAGCACCTTTTTTTTATTAAAGCTTTTTATTTGTATAACATATGTATGGGTAGTTCTCCAGCATTGATCTTTACAAAGCTCTCCATTACAACTTTTACCCCCAGTCCCCTCCCCTCCCCTAGATGGCAGGAAGTCCACTACATGTTAATAATGTAATAATAGTTGACAAGTTGTGTAAGAAAAATCCTATCTACAAGAAAAAAAAGAAAACCAGAGAAAGACAACAAACACAATGCAAGCAAACATCAATAGAGATCATGAAAATGTTACATTGTGGTCCATATTTCATATCCCTCACTCTGGGTGTATATGGTTTTCTTCAGTGAACAATTAGAACTGGTTTGAGACCATTCTTTGTTGCAGAGAGCCATGGACCTCAGAATTGATCGTCATATAGTACTGTTGTTGCCGTGTATAATGATCTCCTGGTTCTGCTCATTTCACTCAGCATCAGTTCATGCAAGTCTCTCCAGGCCTCTCTGAAATCGTCCTGCTGGTCGTTTCTTACAGAACAATAACATTCCATAACATTCATATACCATAATTTATTCAGCCACTCTCCAATTGATGGGCAGCCATTCAGTTTCCACTTTCTAGCCACTACAAAAAGGGCTGCCACAAACATTCTTGCACATGTGGGTCCCTTTCCCTCCTCTAAGATCTCTTTGGGATATAAGCCCAATAGAAACACTGCTGGGTCAAAGGGTATGCACAGTTTGATAACTTTTTGAGCATAGCTCCAAATTGCTCTCCAGAATGGTTGGATCCATTCACAGCTCTACCAACAATGTATCAGTGTCCCAGTTTTCCCACATCCCCTCCAACATTCGTCATTATCTTTTCCTGTCATTTTAGCCAATCTGACAGGTATGTAGTGGTACCTCAGAGTTGTCCTAATTTGCATTTCTCTGATCAATCGTGATTTGGAGCAACTTTTCATATGACTAGAGATGGTTTTAATTTCATCATCTGAAAATTGTCTGTTCATATCCCTTGACCACTTATCTATTGAAGAGTGGCTTGAATTCTTATATATATGAGACAATTCTCTATATATTTTAGAAATGAAGCCTTTATCAGAACCATTAAATGTAAAGATGATTTCCCAGTTTGATGCTTCCCTCCTAATCTTGTCTGCATTTGTTTTATTTATACAGAAACTTTACAGAAATAGGTGAAATTCACCTATATCATTGAATGACCATCTTCTTCCCTGGAGGATAATGCTCATTCTAGCTGGATAGGTTATTCTTGGTTGTAATCCAAGTTCCTTTGCCTTTCAGAATTTCTGGTTCCAGGCCCTTTGATCCTTCAATGTGGGGCTGACAAATCGTGTGTGATTCTAATTATTGATCCTCGGTATTTGAATTGTTTCTTTCTAGCTGCTAGCAGAATCTTTTCCTTGGTGAGATCTATAGTCCTGAAATTTAGCTATGATATTTCTTGGGCTTTTAATTTTGGGGTCTCTTTCAGGAGGTGATCGGTGAATTCTTTCAATGATGATTTTGCCTTCTGATTCTACAATCTCAGGGCAGTTTTCTTTCAGGATTTCCTGGAAGATAGTGTTTAGATTCTTTTTTTCATCATGGCTTTTAGGAAGTCCAATAATCCTTAGATTGTCTCTCCTAGATCTATTTTCCAAGTCAGTTGTTTTTCCTAGGAGATATTTCATATTTTCTTCTAATTTTTCATTTTTTTCTTTTTGTTTGACTGATTCTTGAAGTCTTATTGAGTCATTCACTTGCATTTGTTCAATTCTTATTTTTAAAGTGTTGTTTTCTTCAGTTACCTTTTTAAGCTCCTTTTGTAACTGGCCAATTGAATTTTTTTGTTCATTTCACTCTTTTTCCACTTCACTAATTTTATTTTTCAATAAATTGATGACTTTTTCATATCTCTTTTGCAGGGCATCATATCCTTCTTGCAAGATATTGTATCCTTCTTGCACTGATTTCAATTTATTTTCCCATTTATCCTCCAGCTCTCTTATGAGGTTCTTTATGCAATCTTCCAGAAAGGCCTTTTGAAAAGGGGACCAGTGATGGTCCTTGCTGATTTCCTCTGGAGTTTTGTCTAAAGGAACCTCAGGATCTGGGGTCAGCTCTTCTCTGTCTCGATAAAAGCTGTCTATGGTGAGAGCTCTCTTTTGCGTCTTCATTTTTTTTTTTTAAACAGCGTGTATATCTCTTTAAGGTTTGGAAAAATCTCGCTAAAGCTCTTTGCCCTGGGGCACTTCGTCGAATTAACTTAAGGTGCTGGGCCGGTGGGGGCTAGGACTAAATCCGAATTACTCCTTAAACAAGGCAAGTCTGCCAGAACACCTGCCCCCAATCAGGGCAGAGTGTCCCGAGTGCCTCAGATAAACTCCAGGTGTTTGGAATTTGGAGTCTGGAGTTTTTGCCAGGATGAGCTGAGCTGAGTCCCACCCTCACTTCCGGCCTACACAGGAGTCCTCTATTTATCTCTCTGTCCGAGTTAGACAAACCTGATATGAAGTTCTTCAGAGAGCAGTGTCCAAATATTTCTGAATTCGTTGACTTGAAGATCAGTTCAGAGGCTTATTTTATTGTTGGTTTAAGAGAAGATCGGAGGAGGACGCAGAGAGTCACGTTTTCACTCTGCCATCTTGGCTCCGCCCCCCAGCACCTTTTTTTTTTTAAAGAAAATAAATCTGTTTCCAAGATTTTATAAGAGTGAATGTTAAAAATTATTCATGTATGTATATTTTGAAAATAAAAAGCTTTAATTAAAAAAGAAAAGAAATCTCTTTCTTCATTTTATTTGCCTATTTCCTCTGAAGCATCCCTATTTTAAAGAAAACATTGATAAGCTAGAGAATATTTGGAGGGGGGGAGTCAAATGGTGAAGATCATCTGAGGACTGACTGAAGAATTTGGGAATATTTAGCCTTCTGCAGAACTATGTAATTCAGCCAAAGTAGTCTCTCTGTCTTCTTATCTTCCAATTTTTGGTTGACTGTCCCACATGTCTGAAATAGATTCCCTCCTCATTTCTGCCTTTATGAAGAAATTCAAGCACTAGCTTCTATATAAAGCCTTTCCCAGTCCCCTCAGTTTCTAGGCCCTCTCCCCAAACTGCCTTGTGTATCTTTGTAGTTATCCATTACCTACTTTTTTTCTGCATATACTTACATATGTTGTCTCTCCTATACCCTTATTAGAATATAAACTCCTTGTGAGTCAGGATCATTTTATTCTTTGTATTCATATCTTCAGCACCAGCACAGGGCCTGGTGCTGTAAATAAATACTAAAATCAATCAATATGACATGAGGGGTAATCTGTCACCATAAAATTATGTTGACTTGGGTCAATCCTTTATGAGACGTGTCTCTGAATAAATGCTGGCTGATTGATTTGGAAGAAAACCCTGATATGATATGATATGATATGATAGCTGTCTTTGTATATTTGAAGGGATGTCATGTGGAAAAGGGCCTGGACTTGTTTTTCCTGACTCCACAAGGCAGAACCCTACAAGAATTCTTCCACTAGGTGCAAATCAAGAAGCATTATTAAGCATCTACTATGTGCCAGGCCATGGGTTAGGTTCTGGACATACAAAGAAAGGCAAAAAATAGTCCCTATCCTCAAAGAGTTCACAGTCTAATGTGGAAGACTATATGCAAACAACCAGATATGAATAAAATACAAACACATAATGATTTTTGCAAAAGGTGGGACTTCATTTGAGGAACTCAAGGAAGCAGAAAGTAGAGGCAAAGGAGAAAATAAAAAGCATGAGATTCAGCCAGTGTGCAAGGAATATCAAGGAGGCCAGTTGCAAAAAAGCCAATTTAGGTTGTATTTCAGAAAAGACTTCCTTTTTCTTTCTTTTAAATAATATTTTACTTTTTTCATTTACTCATTTTTTATATAAAATTTTGAGTTCTACATTTTTCCCTCCCTTCTTCCCTCCTCTCCTCTCTCCCTAAGTAATTTGATACAAGTTATATATGTGCAATCAGATAAAATGTTTCCATATTATTCATGTTGTAAAAGAAGAAACAGAACAAAAGAAAAAAACACCAAAAAAGAAAAAAAGTGAAAATAGTATGCTTTGATCCATCAGTTCTTTCTCTAGGTATGAACAAAACATCATGAGGTTTTTGGACTAGTCTTGGATTGTTGTGTTGCTGAGAAGAGCTAAGTCAGTCATGGTTGATCATTATACAATGTTGCTGATATAGTATACAGTGTTCTCCTGGTTCTGCTCACTGCACTTTGCATCAATGTATATAAGTTTTCAGAAAGACTTCCTAGCAATTAAAGTTGTCCCAAAGTAGAATAGGTTGTCTCAAGAGATGGTAGGCTTCCCTTCCTGGAAATTTTCAAACAGAAGTTTTGTTGGATCTTGATGATACTTGATAGCCACTGGGATCATTTATAATACCTAAATTTGATGTTTCTGTGTTTTGTGTTTGTGTTACTAATTTTTTTTTCTTTTTTTTAGGTAATACATGTACATTCATTTTTTACATTTTTACATATCAGTCATGTTGGGAGAGAAAAATCAAATCATGAGAAAAAGAAGTAGAAAGAAAACAAGATTGAAAATAGCATGCTGCAATTTGGGACTATGCTCAAAAAGTTATCAAACTGTGCATTCCCTTTGACCCAGCAGTGTTTCTATTGGGCCTATATTCCAAAGAGATCTTAAAGGAAGGAAAGGGACTCACATGTGCAAAAATGTTTGTAGCAGCCCTTTTTGTAGTGGCTAGAAACTGGAAACTGAATGGATGCCCATCAGTTGGAGAGTGGCTGAATAAATTATGGTATATTAATATATAACATATGGTATATGAATGTCATGGAATGACCAGCAGGATGATTTCAGAGAGGTCTGAAGAGACTTGCATGAACTGATGCTGAGTGAAATGAGCAGAACCAAGAGATCATTATACATGGCAACAACAAGAATATATGATGATCAATTCTCACGGAGATGGCTCTCTTCAACTAGAAGTTTCAAACCAGTTCCAATTGTTTAGTGATGAAGAAAGCCATATACACCTAGGGAGAGGACTGTGAGATCTGAGTGTGGACACAACATAACATTTTCATGCTTTCTGTTGATGTTTGCTTGCATTTTGTTTTCCTTCTCAGGTTTTTTTTCTTACAGATCCTATTTTTCTTGTACAGTAAGATAAATGTATAAATATGTATACATATATTGGATTTGTCATGTATTTTAACATAATTAACATGCATTAGACTACCTGCCATCTAGGGGAGGGAATAAGGGGAAGGAGAGAAAAATTTGGAACAGAAGGCTTTGCAAGGGTCAGTGTTGAAAAATTACCCTTGCATATGTTTTGCAAATAAAAAGCTTTAATAAAAAAAAAGAAAAAAAAAGAAAATAGCATGCTGCAATTTGCATTCAATTGTTTGTGTTACTTCTGTCTATAGAATACATTCTTAAGTATAGGAACTGTTTCATTTTTGTGTATCCCTAGTGCCTAGCATATAGTCAGCACTTAAAAAATCATTGGTGAATGAATGAATGAATGAATGGTAGTCTCTTTATGTTTGTCTTTAGCTATTTGCCCTTTCTCACATTTCTGTAAGTCCTATCGAATTTATGTTGTTTGATGAGTTCTAAATGCAGCCACAATGGCCCATTTAGATATTTCCCTCTGGTCTGCCATATTAAAATTGTGCTCCTGATGGAAACGTTCATTCATGAGGCTCCTTTTGAGTATAGTTTGGTTACCAGGAGGTAAATAGCTAAAGATTTCCCAGTGATAATATTATTGTTAAAGGAATCCCTTGCTCAAAAGTTCACTATGCTGAATTGGATTTTATCCACACACATGCAGTGAGCTTCTAATCTGGTAACCACTAGGTTATTACTGCAACCTTCTTCCCATGATATCTCCCCAATCTCCAGTGATGATCCCTCTTGGGCTTTGCTGATGAAATACAGAGACTAGTTTCTGGGCAGGCTCCCACTTGTCTGTAGTTCTGCTGCTTAACCAAGTTTGTAACTGATCATGCTGTCATAGAAGTCCAATACTTATCTGACATCCAACTCTTCATGTTTGTCTGCTTGCTCCGGGGATGTCAGCATGCAGGTAGGTGTAGGACTTATTCCTTTTAGGGTTTCTGGAAGAAAAACTGATGAAATACTTGGTACATATCTGATCTTACAGCTGCACTTTTTTCTTCTAAGAGGCTGAGAGAACGAGCAGCTGGCTTCCCTATAACATGAAGGGCATATGGTCACCATATAATTATGCCATCTTGGGCTAATCCTTCCTGAGAAGTAAAGTAGCATTAAAAATAATGATAACTGGCACTTATATAGTACTTTAAGGTCTGCAAAGCGCTTTGCATATGCTCATCTCACTTGATCCTAACAACAATGAAAAAGCTAAAATGATCCTAGGCTTTATCAAAAGTCATAGCTTCTAGGAAAGCTCACCAATGAAATCCTCCACCAGAAACACAATTTCAATATGACAGAACAGAGGGAGCTGTCTAAATAGACCACTGTGGCTGCATTCAGAACTCAGCAGACTTATATGTGGAGTATTGTTTTCAGTTCTGAGAACCCCAATTTATGAAAGACATTGATAAGCTGGAGACAGTCCAGAGAATAACAATCAGGATTTCAAAGGGCTTTGAATTCATGTCAGATAACAATCAGTTGAGGGTATTGGAGAACTTTAACTTTTGAGAAGGGAAGATTCATGGGGAACACAGTCACTTTCTTCAAAGATTTAAAAGATTGATATGTAGAAAAAGGATTAGATTTGCTCTTTTTGCTTCAGAGCACAGAAGCAGGCACAATGGGTAGAAATTTTGCAAGAAGCAAAGCAAATGTAGAGATAACTTAAATTTCCTAACAAATTATTCCAAAACGGGATGTTGTATTGGGAAGCGATAGCATTTCCAATATTGGAAGTCTTGTGACATGTTAGATATATTACAGTGGGCATTCTATTGGATATGGATTGGACTAGATGGCCATTGAGAACCTTTCCAGATCTCAAATTCAATGATTTTGAAGTAGATGCTAATTATAATCCCCATTCTACAGATGGAGGCTTACTAAGATTAAGTGATTTGTCCAAGGCCACAGAAATAGTGGTGGAAAATAATGATTGAATCCATATTTTCCTGACACTTTAGACACCATATCATAGTCACCTCATTACCCACAGGACAGTGTCCTACTTTCCTCACTGACTCTGTTCTGTGTGAATTCCCATTAGCTTTGGGTCCCATTGCTCTGAAACTCAGATAATATTTCCATGCCCAGCTCTATGAATCTAGCATCTCTCAGATTTCTGTTGTTGACCATGCCGCTTTTGTCATTTGATCTCTAAAACCAAATATAGGGATAAAATTTAAGATACTGATTGTTTCATTTCTGTACAACTTGCCAAATCCATTAAAACCCCCAGATTTTTTTCCCTTCATACGAACTGTTATTTAGGCATATTTTCCTTGACACATAGACAATCAAGGAGCTGTGATTTTGTGATATAAGTAAGTCTCAGATGAAGAAATTCCTTGAGAGGCTGACTCCAAGGCTAGCCCTCTATCCACTGTGTCAAACTACTCAGCAAATAGTTGATTCTTAATTGCTTATTGACTTTTTGCAAGCACTACACCTGTTTCATCGCAATAGGACTCTCATCTATTTTTCACTGTTACCTCTTGTCTGGATGAAGGTTTCTACCTCATTTTTTTCCCTTTCCACTCCGACTATCTCTACTTGGATCATCATCTTTGGCTCCTCCCCATAGGACTGTGCCCCTGGAACCACCTTGAACACTGATGGGCCAGCTTCAGCCTTATCCCATCAGATTGTAGGCTGCACTGGGCTTCTGAGTAATGGCCACAATCTGCTGCCACACCAATGCTCCTTTCCACCAATTTCCCTTTATGTGTTGTCTTTTCCCATTAAAATATAAGCTCCTTGAAGGCAGGAATTGTTTTATTTGTTTATATTTGTGTTCAATATACTTAGTCCAGTATCCAGCATATGTTGTTGTTGTTCAGTTAGTTTAGTTGTAAATAGGGTCATGAAGAGTAGGACAGGATTGAAATGAGTGAACAGCAACAACATATGCCAAGCTTTACTTGAAGTCCATCTTCTCCAACATTCAACATTAAGTCAACAAAAATGTATCACTATTTTTGTAGGGTGATATAGCAAAGAGAAGAATCTTGAGAAGGCAGTCTCTGCCTCAGGATATTTCACAGGACACATGGGGTGGTGATGGTAGTGAGACAAAACATGCAAAAAGTAAGACTGAAGAACCCAAGGTAGAAAATGACAGATTTATTAGTGACTTTTTGTTGCTGTTTATTCATTTTTCAATCATTTCTGACTCTTTGTGACTCCAACTGAGATTTTCTTGGCAGGGTTACTAGAGTAGTTTGCCATTTCTTTCTCCAGCTCATTTTACAGATAAGGAAACTGAGGTAAACAGGGTGAAGTGACTTGTCTAGGATCACACAGCTAATCAATGTCTGAGGTCAGATTTGAAGGCAAGTCTTCCTGAATACTCCAGGCCCAGTGCTCTATCCACTGCACTTGTGAAATAAATATAGTAAATGTTTAATATATAGTAATATATTACTATACAGTATATGGCACATATATGGTAAATATTTAATACATACTTTATCATCATCCATCCACCTGTCCATCTGTCATGCAGTCTATGCAGGTCAACAAGCATGTGGACAAGGAAGGGAGGACGCAATAGTCTGCATTTCTTGGATGATCAACTATTTAGGTAGACAAAATCTTTCTGATCCTGATGGTCATGCTTGGCCCAGTAGCAGGAGATAATAAAAGTGATTCCTATTTATTTAGTACTTTAGGGTTCAACAAATGCTTACTTAACATTATTTCATTTGAGCCTCATAAAAATTCTGTGAGGTAGGTGCTATTATTATTATTATATCCATTTTATAAATGAGAAACTGAGGGTCAGTTAGCTTGAGTGATTAGTCAAAGCTCATATAGCCGGCAAGGGAAGATTTCATCCTGGTTCTGGACTCCAAGTTCAGCACATTGCCTCTTACTCTGGCCTTTAGTGTCCATGGCAAGTGGGGTAAGAATGGAGCTTAGATGGAGGGTTGTAGCCAGATTGAGTAACTGGGGAAGAATTGTTGTGTGAGTCAGTGGGCTCATAAGATCAGAAGTCATCTAGTCTAGCCCCACTCATTTCAAAAATGAAGAAGTAGCTAGGTGCCCCATGGCATAGAGCTCTGGACCTGGAGTCAGGAAGACCTGAAGGCAAGTCACATAACTCAGTTTCCCTATCTACAAAATAGGGATGATTACAATAGCACCTACTTCCCAAGGTTGTTGAGAGGGTCAGATGAAAATATTATTTGTAAAGCATATTGCAAACTTTAAATTGCTAAATAAGTGGTAGCTATTATGAAGAACTGAGGACTCAAGGTAAGTGACTTGCCTGGCGTCACACAGGTATTAAGTGCCAATTAGAATTCAAGTCTTTTGTTGTCTATATATAGTGTGATAAAAGTGTGAGAGCAGTAGAATGTTTGGATGCAAGTCTCTGGAAATTTGTGACTTTGTCCAAGTATGGATGCCCAGAGGATTAGGTTACTCAATTTATTTCCAATTTATCCTGTCTATATGTTATTATACACAGTTATATGACTTCCTATTGGACTGTGAGTTCCTTAATATCTTTTGCCTCTTTGTATCCCCAGCACTTAGTATAGTGCCTGGAACACAGTAAGTGTTTAATAAATGCTTGTTGATTTGTTAACTTATCCCATAGAGTTAAAATGGATTTAAATAGCTAAGGAGAGAGAATTAGGGCTATTCTAAAGGTAATCAATCTCTTCCTATGCAGTTCCTGAAGCTATCTAGATCCTAGTTCTCAGGAAAACAAATTCAGAGTAATAAAGAGAGCACCATAACAGATTTTGTATCTAAATGATACAGTTCTGAGCCCCCACTAGTGAGTTTCCACAAAGTCTTAGAAACATGATTGAGAGCAAGGAGTATGCATGTATGAATAAATGAATAACCACTTATTAAATGCTTATTACGTGACTTGCATTGTGCTAAGCACAGAGAAACAAATTTTTTTTAAAAGACCCTCCCTGAAATATTCCATCCACCCCTAGTACAGCCAGGTCTCTTCACTCCAAATCTGTGCTCTTTCTGGAGCTGAATGTTCCATATCATGCTGCCTACATGATTAATGAATGTGCTTCCCACCATCCCTGGCCCCTTCATTGGCAGGCTTTCTGGCTTGCTACTATATACTTTCCAGCAGGATTTCCCTGCAGAACTGATGGCCCAGAACACCTGTTAAAGCTGGACCAAATCTCAGAAGAAATCACTTCCCTCTGGGAGATTCCTAGGCTTTTGAGAAGTGAAGGGTAGCTCTGGAGGAAGTAGCTTGTTTGCCCTACCCAGCAGCAGCACAATAAAGCCCAAATAGTTGGTTCCACAGGGTGGGTAGAAGACCACCTGGGGCAATTTGTACAAATAAAACAATATACAGACTTCAGCCGAGGAAACTTCCCACTGGGGTGAAGGAGGCTTCTGTGGTGTCATACACAGGACAGGCCAGCTATGGACCACGCCACAATTCAGGAGAATTAGCAACCTGCCCAGCTACCATGAAGGGTCCTTTCATGATCTCCTCTGGGAAAGCAGCCATCCACAGCATTATCTGGCTCAGGAAGAGAAAAGTCCTGGTAGAATATACCTGAGCCATGGTTACTTAGGAATGGACTTCCCCTGGTTACTTTTCAGTCTATCTAATCCTATCTAGGATCATAATAGCATATTTCTATACTCACCAATCAATCAATACCCACCAATCAATCAATAAACAAATAGCCATTTATTTTTTTATTTAGCCATTACTAGGTGCTAGATAATAGAAATATAAGAATGATAAAGATAACTAGCACTTGTATTGTACTTTACAAAATGATGGAATAAAGGAAGGGACTTGCCTGAGCTTTCCCCAAAACTCCTCTAAACACTTTTAAGTAATGACTCTAAACAAATTCTAAATCAGCAGAATTCACAAAAAGAAAGCATAGAACAATTTTCCAACTCATGACAGCTTAGAAGATCTGCAGGAAAGATCTATTGCACTAGAGTGAATGTGGAACACAGTTCAATGGAGGCCTTGCCAGTGTAGAACTGGTCCCAACAAAACAGGAACAGGCCTCAGGGTGACTGAATTAACAGTGGCAATTTTTAAAAACATTTTTAAATTCTATTTTTTCTGGTTACACATGTATATTAACTTTTAAAATACATATTTCTTTATGAATCATGTTGAAAGAGAAAAATCAGAACAAAAGGGAAAAACCAAAAGAGAGGAAAAAAACAGAAAAAAGAAGTGAACATAGATATGTTGATTTACATTCAATCTCCATAGTTCTCTTTCTAGGTGTAGATGGCATTTTCTATCCAAAGTTTATTGGAATTGCCTTCAATCACTGAATCACTGAGAAGAACCAAGTCATTCATAGTTGATCATCACACTTTTGCTGTTACTGTGTACAGTGTACTCCTGATACTGCTTGTTTTGCTCCGCATCAGTTCATGCAAATCATATAAATCTTTCCAGGACCTCCTAAAATTCGCTTGTTCATCATTCTGTTATCTTTATACGCTACAATTTATTCAGTCATTCCCAATTGATGGGCATCTCTACTCATTTTCCAATTCTTTGCTACCACCAAAACGGTTGCAAAAAACATTTTTGCACATGTGGTTCCTTTTCACTCCTTTATGATTTCCTTGGGATACAGACCCATAGGGCCAAGCAGTGATAATTTCCAGACCTTAGCTCACAGATGATAAGAAGTTCAAACAATTGAATGAAAGGAGATTTACAGAGGTCCTTTTGCTGGTACCAGGGACAAACTCTGTTGCATTGCCTATACTTGGATCTGGATTGAAGAACTAGGTCTTAATCCCAGTGTGAGGAGGAGCCCTAGCATTAGCATAGCAGAGTTTGAGAACTCAGGGGAGGAGGAACCCAGGTCATAGTGCCAAGATTTTAGAGTATTGTGGTGCCTCATAAATTAGTGCACAGTACAGGAGATTAGTAAATACCCCTCTTCTTAGCTCATACCATCTTGGAAGACCCAAAAACTTTACAGGTTCCCAGAATTACCTCTGAAAACAACTGCACAATAACCCTGAAACTTGAGATGGTATCCCCTCTACTTGGGAAGCAGAGCCCCACTTCAGCATAGAGTTAAAAGTCAAGAAATAGGTTGGAAAAATAGCAAATAGGTTGGGAAAATGAGCAAACAACAGAAAAAATTCTGACCATAGAAAGTTACTATGGTGACAAGGAAGATCAAAACATCACTCAAAAAAGCAACAAAGTCAAAATTCCTATGTTCAAAGGCTCAAAGAAAAATATGATTTAATATCAGACCATGAAATTCAAAAAGGATTTAAAAAATCAAGTTAGAGAGGTAGAGGAAAACTTTAGGAGAGAAATGAGAATGATACAAGAAAATCAAGAGTCAATAGCTTGATAAAAGAAGCACAAAAAATACTGAAGAAAAATAATACCTTAAGAAACAGATTAGGCCAAGAATCCTATTAAGAGAAGAATGCCTTGAAAATCAGAATTAGTCAAATAGAAAAAAAATTTTTAAAAAGCATTGAAGAGAATTCTCTTTTAAAAGCAGTAGTCAAATAGAAAAGGACAAATACAAAAGCTCATTGAAGAAAATGATTTCTCAAAAGTTAGAATTGGACAAGTGTAAACAAATGACTTTATGAAACATTAAGAAACATTCAAACAAATAAAAAATAGATCCAGGAGAGATAATTTAAGAATTATTGGACTACCTGAAAGTCATGATCAAAAAAAGAACCTAAATATTACCTTTCATGAATTTATCAAAGAAAAATGTCTTAATATTCCTTGAACCAGAGGATAAAATAGAAATTGAAAGAATCTATTGATTTCTTCCTGAAAGAGACTCTAAAATATTTGCAAAGCACTTTAGAAATGTTACTTCCTTAAAATAACTCTGAAAGGTAAGTGCTAATATCCCTCTTTTATTGATAATGAAACTGAGGCAGACAAATATTATGTGATTTGTCCATGGTCATACAGTAAGTGGCTGAGGCTAGATTTCTGACTCAAGGTTCAGCCTCTCTATCCACTACCCTACTGCCTTTGAAAAAGAAAAACAAAAATAGTTCTTACCCACAAAGAGCATCTAAAGGAGGAGACAAACATGGATGTAATTGAAGATTGGCAAATGATGTTCCAATCTTTAGAGCATGTATGGATGTGCACTTCCTTATGGTTCATACAGAGGCAATATATGGGCAATATTCTCTGCTTGCTGCTAATCCAACATGTGAAATTTGGGGGAACCAGATCTCTGCTATGAGTGACTGAAGATTCAGGAGTGACTGTGTTGACAAAAAGTTTTCTGGTTGAAGGACTAAGCTGAATCAGAACCTTATGGACACATACAAGGTTCAATGGGAGGATCTCTTGTTCTCTCCCCTGGCAGTTTGCAACTGAGAACTGATGATGGGGAGCTCCTTCTCCATCTGACTACCATGTGTCTCTGAACATATGGTACCTTTTTTCTTTAGTGATTGTTATTTCCTGATCTTAGGTGAAGGACTATTCTGGAAAAAAAAATAGCCGAGGAAACAGATGAGACCAAGAAATCTATTTAAGCCTTCCAAGGTTCCACCAGTCCAGATTCTCATGGCAACCACAAAGGAACCAACCACACCACTAGGAAACTTCCTTGACTAGCATCTGAGACATTGATTCTAAAAGAATGGAACCCAGACAAGCAAAGGGCTATTTGTCCATTGGTTGGGCCACATGCAGACATGATCCAGGGAGGATTCCTAGAGAGAGAAAAAAATTCCCAGGCCAGTCACAATGTGCCCTACATGTGTGTGTGTTTTTTAATAATTTTATGCTTTAAGCCCACTCGGCTTGGGAGCATGTGTGTCCTCTTTGTGAGAAGAG
>JAJPUD010006644.1:108194-124388 GCA_023553655.1 Myrmecobius fasciatus | reverse complement strand
ATATTAATAACCAAATTAATAAAAATCATATGATTATCTCCATAGATGCAGAAAAAGCCTTTGATAAAATCCAACACCCATTCCTATTAAAAACACTGGAGAGTATAGGAATAAATGGGCTTTTCCTTAAAATGATAAGTAGTATCTACTTAAAACCTTCAGCAAGCATCATATGTAATGGAGTCAAACTAGAACCATTCCCAATCAGATCAGGAGTGAAACAAGGCTGCCCACTGTCACCATTACTATTTAATATTGTATTAGAAATGTTAGCTTTAGCAATAAGAGAAGAAAAAGAGATAAAAGGAATCAGAGTAGGTAGTGAAGAAACCAAATTATCACTCTTTGCAGATGACATGATGGTATACTTAGAGAATCCTAGAGACTCAACTAAAAAACTACTAGAAACAATTCACACCTTTAGCAAAGTGGCAGGATACAAAATAAATCCACATAAATCATCAGCATTCTTATATATTACCAATAAAGTTCAGCAGCAAGAGATACAAAAAGAAATTCCATTCAAAATAACTGTTGATAGTATAAAATATTTGGGAATTTATCTGCCAAGGGATAGTCAGGAACTATATGAACTAAATTACAAAACACTTTCCACACAAATCAAATCAGACCTAGTCAATTGGAAAAACTTAAAATGCTCATGGGTAGGACGAGCGAATATAATAAAAATGACAATACTACCCAAACTAATATACTTATTTAGTGCCATACCAATCAAACTCCCAAGAAATTATCTTACAGACCTAGAAAAAATAGTAGCAAAGTTCATTTGGAAAAACAAAAGGTCTAGAATTTCAAGGGGATTAATGAAAAAAAAAGGCTGAAGATGGTGGACTTGCTGTACCAGATCTAAAACTATATTATAAAGCAGCGGTCATCAAAACCATTTGGTACTGGCTAAGAAATAGAGTAGTCGATCAGTGGAATAGGATAGAATCACAAGACAAACTAGGCAATAACTATAGCAATTTGGTTTTTGATAAACCCAAAGACCCCAGCTTTTGGGATAAGTATTCACTATTTGACAAAAACTGCTGGGAAAACTGGAAACTAGTGTGGAAGAAATTAGGGCTTGACCCACATCTAACACCACATACCAAGATAAGATCTAAATGGGTTCATGATCTGGATATAAAGAGTGATTTTGTAAACAAGTTAGAGGAACATAATATAGTTTACCTCTCAGACCTGTGGAGATGGAATAAATTTATGTCCAAAGAAGAACTGGAACTTTTAATTGAAAACCAGATAGATAACTTTGACTATATTAAGTTAAAAAGTTTTTGTACAAACAAAATCAATGCAGACAAGATTAGGAGGGAAGCAATAAATTGGGAAATCATCTTTACATTTAAGGGTTCTGATAAAGGTCTCATCTCTAAAATATATAGAGAATTGTCTCATATTTATAAAAATTCAAGCCATTCTCCAATCAATAAATGGTCAAAGGATATGAACAGACAATTTTCAGAGGATGAAATTAAAACTATTTATAGTCATATGAAAAGGTGCTCCAAATCACTATTGATCAGAGAAATGCAAATCAAGACAACCCTGAGATACCACTTCACACCTGTCAGATTGGCTAAAATGACAGGAAAAGTTAATGATGAATGTTGGAGGGGTTGTGGGAGGGCTGGGACACTGATGCATTGTTGGTGGAGCTGTGAACGGATACAGCCATTCTGGAGAACAATTTGGAGCTATGCTCAAAAAGTTATCAAACTGTGCATACCCTTTGACCCAGCAGCATTTCTATTGGGCTTATATCCCAAAGAAATCATAAAGGAAGGAAAAGGCCCCACATGTGCAAGAATGTTTGTGGCAGCCCTTTTTGTAGTGGCTAAAAACTGGAAATTGAATAGATGCCCTTCAATTGGAGAATGGCTGAATAAATTATGGTATATGAATGTTATGGAATATTATTGTTCTGTAAGAAACGACCAGCAAGATGATTTCAGAGAGGCCTGGAGAGACTTACATGAACTGATGCTGAGTGAAATGAGCAGAACCAGGAGATCATTATACACGGCAACAACAGTACTATATGACGATCAATTCTGATGGACATGGCTCTCTTCAACAATGAAATGTTTCAAACCACCTCCAATTGTTCACTGAAGAAAGCCATATACACCCAGAGAGAGGGATACGAAATGTGGACCACAACATAACATTCTCAAACTCCTTGATTGATGTTTGCTTACATTGTGTTTCCTTTATCTGATATATCGTTTGTGTAGATAAGATTTTTCTTGCACACCAATGATAAGTTTGGAAATATGTATACATATATTCGATTTGCCAATATTTTAACATAATTAACATGTAGTGGATATCCTGCCATCTAGGGGAGGGGTGGGGAGTCGGGGGGAAAAATTTGTAACGGAAAGCTATGTAAGGGTTATTGTTGAAGAATTACCCACACATATGTTATGCAAATAAAATAAAAAAAAATAATAATAATAATATCAAAAGTCTGCCTATTAAAGGGGAAAGCTTTATCAGGGCCTTATGAAATTCAAATTTCAAAGTAGGGAGGCACAAAGTACCTCTAACCTGCAATAGTGGTTCCTGGGGAAACCAGCTTATTAGTATAGTTCTGAATAAGGTTAAAAATTACTTGAAATTTGTTCCTGGAGAAGAAATGAGAAAATATGCCTCCCTCCTTTCTTTCCAAAGGTAGAAGGCTATGAATATAGAATATTTTATATATATATATAGTTAGAGTCAGTTAATATTTTGGTTAGTTTTACTGAACTTTTTTCTCTTTTATTTTTCAGCCTTTATTATAAGGGATGGCTCTCTAGGCAAAGGAACAGATATATTGAGAAATTAAGATGTTGTAAAAAAGAAGAGGTATCAATAAAATTTTCTTTAAATTCTGCTTTAGCACCTTAATAGCAGAGAAATAAACAACCTGAAAGTAATGTACTAAGGAGCACTGAGAGTGATAAAGACTGAAGAATTGATTTATGAAGAAGGATTATAATGACTAAATATGCAAAACTTGCCTTAACAATGACTATGGGAGAGATGAGTAATTTTTACAAGTATTAGGAAGAAGAAGGATTCTTCAGAGAGGCCCAGAAGAATAACTAAGACAAAAATTTAACCATGGAACATTTATGCTGAATTAGGAAATTGCTTTAATCGTAAGAGAGTTTAGACCAGGGGAGAATAATCCAAGAGGAGAAGGAGAATGAGTCCATGCACTTTTGGGGTAGTCTTTTATAACTTAAGTAGACCAGTCTCACTAAAAGCATATTGAAAAAGTCTATTACGTTGTGGCAGAGAAGAGATTGAAAAAGCTAGGCAGTTTTCACGCTTTCTGCTGATGTTTGCTTACATTTTGTTTTCCTTCTCAGGTTTTTTTTTCCTTGTACATCCTATTTTTCTTGTACAGCAAGATAACTGTATAAATATGTATACATATATTCGACTTGTCATATATTTTAACATAATTAATATATATTAAACTACCTGCCATCTAGGGGAGGGGTGGGGGGAGAAAGAGAAAAATTTGTAACAGGAAGCTTTGCAAGAGTCAATGTTGAAAAATTACCCATACATATATTTTGCAAATAAAAAGGTTTAATAAAAAAAAAGAAAAGAAAAGGCTAGGCAGATAAATAATAAATGCCTACTAGGCCATGGCTGTTCTTTATCAATCTACACAAACCTGACATAAACTGTTATTCCCTGGGTAGGTGGTTATTTATAAGGCTAGATTATAAAGAATAAATCTCTTTCTTTTCTTAAAATAAAGCGTCAATTATATACAAGATTTAAAGAGAGGAGACAAGGACAAAGTACAACAAATACCCTGCCCTCTAACTCTGTTCCTAACAAAAGTTACATTTGGTATGCAATTAACTTAGGACAGTCAAGAGTTTTAATATGATGTCATTTTGTGACAGCAGTTGTTTTATATATGTGCTTCTATTGATACTATGATGACTCAAAATGTTTCACCTTGACTCCATTAAATTAAATTGAGCTGATTTTACCACTTTTACTTTATCCTGTGTCAATTAAGTGCTGGATTTTATGAAATACATGCATTTTTCATTGCCCTCCTTTGTTATGTTTTCAATTCTGTGATTTTTAGAAATGGTTTTACTTCAAAGAAACCTGCAAAATCATAGCTCTTAAAGAGCACACTTCAGTGACTATTAAAGATATTGTCATGCCTTTTGACATAGGAAAATCAAGTGTTTCAAAGATTATTTAATCCCATAATGAAAGTGTCAATATACCTGAAGCACAAAGGAAACTTGCTGTCAAAAATAAAATAATAATATAAGAACTAATAAATAATTGTGTTAAATAAATCAATCATCAGTACATAAACAATGATGTTCAAAGTATCCTGGCAGCTGTAGGGATTATATTTGATTCCTTTACAACACAGGCTTCCTGAAGTTGGAAAAACAGTGAAAAGAATTGCTATAAAAAAAAAATGCTACCCTTTGACCCAGTAATGTTTCTATTGGGCCTATTTCCCAAAGAGATCTTAAAGAAAAGAAAGGGACCCACATGTGCAAGAGTGTTCGTGGCAGCCCTTTTTGTAGTGGCTAGAAACTGGAAACTGAATGGATGTCCATCAATTGGAGAATGGCTGCATAAATTATGGTATATTAATGTTATGGAATATTATTGTTCTGTAAGAAACGACCAGCAGGATGATTTCAGAGAGGCCTGGAGAGATTTGCATGAACTGATGCTGAGTGAAATCAGTAGAACCAGGAGATCATTATACACAGCAACAACAATATTACATGACAATCACCTCTGATGGACATGGCTCTCTGCAACAATGAAATGTCTCAAACCATCTCCAATTGTTCAGTGATGAAGAAAGCCATATACACCCCGAGACAGGGATATGGAATGTGGACCACAACATAACATTTTCATGCTCTCTATTGATGTTTGCTTGCACTGTGTTTCCTTTCTCAGATTTTTTTTCTTGTAGATACAATTTTTCTTACACAAAAATTATAAGTGTGGAAATATGTATATATATATATATATATACATATATATTTGACTTGTCAAGTATTTTAACATAATTAACATGTAGTGGACTTCCTGCCATCTAGGGGAGGGGAGAGGGACTGGGGGTAAAATTTGTAATGGAAAGCTTTGTAAAGATCAATGCTGAGGAACTACCCATACATATGTTATGCAAATAAAAAGCTTTAATAAAAAAAAAGACTATATGATGATCAATTCTGATGGACATGATTGTCTTCAACAATGAGGTGATTCAAACTAGTTCCTATTATTCAGCAATGAAGAAAGCCATATACATCCAGAGAGAGGCCAGTGGAAACTGAGTATGGACCACAAAACAGCATTTTAATTCTTTCTGTTGATGTTTGCTTGCATTTTGTTTTCCTTCTTATGTTTTTTTTTCTTTCTCTTTTTAGATCCGATTTTTTTTTTGTGCTGCAAGATAACTGTATAGATATGTATACATATACTGGATTTATTTATTTATTTATTTTAACACATTTAACATGTGTTAGATTACCTGCCATCTAGGGGACAGGGTGGGGGAAAAGAGGGAAAAATTTGAAACAGAAAGTTTTGCAAAGGTCTATGTAGAAAAATTACTTATATGTTCTGTAAAAAGCTTTAATAAAAAAAATGGGAAGAAAAGAAAAAATACTTGTCACAAAAGGTAATTTTACCAAAGATACTCGCTTTTTCACTTATTCAAAATTATACCAGAAAAGTTCAGGAAAACCTATAAAATATGAGTATTTTCATCAGATTGTAAAACACCCACTCAAAAATATGTTTTGAGGACTCATTTACTTTCAAATTGTCCTGGAAGTTTTATCCCCATTAAGAGAATTGTGAATTCTGATAAACATATTGATTGGCAAGCAAAATTGTTTCAGGATTATAGAAATTCCCAGTGAACACATGCCACACATCACAAAAGTTGTTTGTTTTTTGCTGAAGCAATTGGGGGTAAGTGACTTGTCCAGGATCACACAGTCAGGAAGTGTTGTGTCTGAGACCAAATTTGAACTCAGGTCCTTTCTCCTGATTTCAGGGCTGGTGCTCTAACTACTGCACCACCTAGCTGCTTCACAAAAGATTTTTTAAAATCTATCAAGAAAGAAAGAAAAAGAGAGAGAGACAGACAGAGAGAGAAAGAAGGAAGGAAGGAAGGAAGGAAGGAAGGAAGGAAGGAAGGAAGGAAGGAAGGAAGGAAGGAAGAAAGAAAGAAAGAAAGAAAGAAAGAAAGAAAGAAAGAAAGAAAGAAAGAAAGAAAGAAAGAAAGAAAGAAAGAAAGAAAGAAAGAAAGAAAGAAAGAAAGAAAGAAAGAAAAAAGGGAGGGAGGGAGGAAAGGAAAGAAGGAAGTAAGGAAGGGACAGAGGAAGGAAGAACCTATTTGTACAAAAATATTTATCACAGTTCTTTTTTGTACTGGCAAAGATTTGGAAATCAAAGGAATGCCCATTAATTGGGGAACAGCTGAAAAAAAAGTGTGATATATGATTGTGATGGAATATTATTTATTGTGCTATAAAATAAAAAGAAGGATTATTTCAGAAAAACCTGGAAAGATTTACGTGAATTAATATAAAATGAGCATAACCAAGAAAACTTTGTACACAATAACAGAAATATTTTGCAATGAATAACTGCAAAAGACTTAGATATTCTCAGCAATCTAATAATAGAAGTTAATATTAAAGGATTCATGATGAAGCATTCTATCCACTTCTAGAAAAAGAACAGATATTGACAGAATACATAGTGAAGTATACTATTTTTCACTTTCTTTTCTTTCATTTTTTTCTGTCTTATTGTACAAATTGACCAATATGGAAATGCTTTATGTAACTGCACATGTATAACCTATATCAACTTGATTACTATCTCAGGAAGAGAAGAAAAAAGGGAGGAAAAAGCAATAGAAATTAGAAAACTTATTTTAAGATTAAAAAATTGTTTTAACATGTAATTGGGGAAACAATAAAATATTTTTAATAAGAAAAGAAAATGTAGGTACTATAATTAAGACTTGGAAAAATGGACTATTGACATCAAATGTGATAAAAATAATGGTTTTATGATGAAGATTTTTTAAATTGTGTCAAAATCTTATTAATGCAATACCAAATATTATAAAAGAAGCAAAAGGACATACATGTTAAAAGTTAAGACAGAAAAAAAGTTGAAAATTACAAAGTTGTTTATTGTATAATCAATAAATTTAATTGTTTTACTTTATCCTAGTCAATCTGCACACCACTATAAACTACCCACGAACTGTTGGGGCTAGAAAACAGGATTCTTGAATACTAATCTTCACATAAATTTTTAGAGGTTTGCCTTGGCAAGAAGAAAGACTTCTTAACTTCCTGAGTAATTGATAGAAAAGGAGAGAATGTGAAGGATAATGTAGAAAAATTTAGGTTAGTAAAATAGGGAAGAAGAAGGAACTCAGAAGAGATATTCTCAATTTTCTCAGTAAAATAGGACCCGCTCATAAGAAAGGAAGATTGAGATAGAAATAGAAATCTGAAGAGAAAAAGAGCTTTCAAACAGCTGTCACAGGGCGCATCTGGGTGGCTCAGTGGATAGAGTGCTGGACCTGGAGTCAGGAGTACCTAAGTTCAAATCCAGCCTTAGACACTTGACACTCACCAGTTGTGTGACCTTGAGGTCACAATCACCTTGCCAAAAAAAACAAACAAAAAATATATTGCTGCCACAGGAAATGTAATAAACAAACAGTTAATAAGGGAAAATAAGGGTTGTTGGGTAGTAAATAAGTCCAAAGTGAGGCTTTCTTCAATAGCGCGAGTAGAAACAAAGAAAACACATATAGGGAGGTGTACCAGAATTAGCATTTCGTAAGATGTGGGTATAGGTAGAACAGAAGGGCAAAAGACTCAAGGGCAGAGCATGGCAAAGAGTTTAACAGAACAACTACAGGTTCAAGACTATGAAGAGATTAAATTAAATCAGAATTGGGTTCCTGAGAGAAAAGTAGAGTAGCTCAAAAGACTGAAGGTTTTAGTGAAAAGGAAGAATAGGAGATGAAACAGAGAGAGATAGAAAGATACAAAATTATAATCACAGAGGAATTTCAGAGCTCAGATTTATCAAGGCAGAATAATTATAGGTGATGGTGAAATCTAAGGTATGATCATCCCTCTATGTGGTTGAAGTGGAGTGAAAGTATAGGTTGTGGGAGCTGAGGAGTCTGATATACTCCCAGGTCAGTGTGTAAGAGAGAATAGCAAAATATACATAAAAATTAGATGTGAATATAAAAGCTTATTCGGAAAGGAATATGGATCCAGGTGTTGAACTCTGAGAAAGGAAGGAGAGTGAAGCAGAGGGCAGAGTAATAAAGACAGAATGAGCCTCAGTGGAATAGATTGATGAGTGAGGGCAGTAAAGGTTGAGTCTGAAAGCAGTAGTGATGAGCAAGGTGTATTCCTATCCCTCCTTCTGGCAGCGTGTTGGGTGGGTTATGAGAGAAAGATTACCAAGTACTAGAAAGGATGGCCAAGAACGCAGCACCTTCCTAAGGCGGCCAGGTTTCCATGAGTTGAAAAATGAAGAGTTCTAAGATAAATGTTTAAAAATAAAACAAAAGGATACAAATGATGAAAAGGACTGAGGAGGATGGGAACTTAGGAGGGGTACAGTGGAACTAGATGATGGATAAATGGAGTATGGGAAATGGTAGTAGGAGAAGGATTCTGTTTTCTGTTTTAATTTTTCTCTCAACAGATAGTAACTCTTAATTGAAGGAATTGATTTTGGTGGGGAAGATAACTTTGCCTGAGAGAAATATCACTAGACTGAGATTTCCAATCCCATTTCCCACCTCAAAGGTCCTATAATGTTAAGAAAGCAGTATCAGTCTGTTCTCTCTCAAAACACCACGGAAGAAAAGGTTGAGGCAGAAATATCATGTAGGATGTCTGATATAAATAACTGCAGATCAGGTCCCTGAGGTTTGATTGAATTCACATCTCGATTCAGTCCTTCAGTTTTTCTCCCAAAATAGTGAACAAAAGGAAGGGATTGTGGCACATTGGAAAAGTTTCTGGCTTTGGAGCTAAAGGACCTGAATTTATTACCTTTGCAGCCTATTACCACAATCTTTCTGGGCCTCAGTCTCCTCATCTAGGGAAACTGACTGGGAGATTTGACTGAATGATCTTTAAAGTCCCTTCCTTTTCTAGATATATGACCTCGTACATGAAACATGCACTTGGCTCCTGATTCAGTTTAGTGTATAAAACTCTGATCCTGGATGGTTTCCTAATGGAAAGAGGCCTAGTGTCTGGGTGCCAGATGGTCGCAGATAGCTTAAATATTATTGTTTTTCTTAGATGGATCAGTGAAACAAGACAGAGAAAGCAGCCTCTTCTTAGTAGCCTTTCACTTGGCCATAGTTTTGAGCCCACTCCAAGCCAGGATGGAAATCCCAATGATGCCAAAGGTAAAGAAGGGTAGATAACTAGGGGTCAGCAACAGGTTGCTTTTACCTGGGTGGTGAACAGGCTGAAGCATTGTTGATGGTTCACACAGTAATAATGGGCATAGGCAGAATAGGTTCTGCCTTTCAATGTGGCAGCTTACCATCACTTCTCAAAGTACATAATGGTGAAACAAAGATAAAGGATTTTTTCTGTTTTTTCATATTATTTGGTGATGCAGGGCAAAATAGGTAATTTCTTCACATGTAGCAGTGGGTCTTGGGGTGAAAAAGCCTCCAAGTCCATTTCCTGAGAAGGTCCAAGACTTGAAAGCCCTATCTCCCTTGGGTCCAATGACAGCATAATGATGATCTGTTACTAAGACTTTTAGTGTCCTCTCTTCTCCCATCTACCTGTGCATTTGAAAGAAATAGTAGAAGGCTGAAGTGTTAACTATTTAATTACTCAAGGAAATGTTCTTATTTTTATACCTAATTTTATTTTATAGATTATTCAAGGACTATAGCTAAGAGAAATATAAACAGAAATAAGAGAACTATTTATCACCGTAACATCATAAGGGGAAACCTTAAATGGGTTAAAGAACTATGAACAACATATTGACCAACCTTGACTACAGAAGACTGATAATAAAATACATGCCTCATCTCTGCATACAGAAGTGATAGAGTAGGTATAGAATAAAGAGAGGCACTTCCAGATATATCCATGCCAACTCAAATTTGCTTTGCCTGGCTCTAATTTTATTTGGGGGAGGAGAAATTGAGGGAGATTGAGAAGGGTTAGTGATAGTGATACCAAAAAAGAGCAGAGGGAGAGGAAAGAAGCTGTAAGTATTTATCAAATATCTTTAAAATACACAGAAAACACCAGAATGAGTTTTAGGGGTGGACACAGACTAGAAGGAAAATGTCGATACTACAGAATTAAATTTAATATTTGCTACAATGAAAAGGCTATATGTGATGGATTCACAATTTCACATACAATGCACATCTGCATCTAAATAGAAATTGTTTTTTAAAACTACCCAACAAGTAATCATCTATTCTCTTTTTAAAGACCTCTTCTATAACAGAGAACTCTGCCTTATAAGGCCATTCATTGAATTTTTAAGTAGCCTTAATTTTAGGAAGCTTTTCTTTATTATAAACTAAAATCTGTCTTTCTACCACTTCCACTCAATGGTCCTCATTTACCCCCGAAGGAAGAATGAAATAAATGTAATCTTTTAGAATTAGCAGCTGCCACTGGCATTTTATGCCAACTGAATATGACACTGGTGATTCCATTGCCTAAAAGTAAAAGGACCCAGAGTCATATTTCTATTTAAAAACTTACAAGAGTTAATAAACTCAAAACCTTAGGACCCCTTCTTATTTGAATTCATCACCAGTTAAGGAAAATCCAAATGTTTTAACAGAGCAGTATATCTCTGTCCTCTTGATCTCTTCCTATACCAAACTAGTCACTGATTTCCTCCACTGTGCTCTCCCTATATATAAGTAATTAATTAATAGATTTGAGTCATAGTTGTTTATAATCAGTCACATATAAAAAAGTTAAATTACAAAAGAAATGCACACACCTCACTTCACAATTATGAACACATTAGTAGCACATAGTAGCTTAATAAAAAGGGGGATAACTTACCGGTTATTCAAAGTCCTTCAAATTCTGGCATTGACCTACCTTTCCAGATTTATTTCATACTATTCTTCTCCATGTGCACTCAAGGAACAAATGAGAGAAAAAAATCTTGCAGTGCATATCTAATTTGTAGGCAAAGAAATGAGAGAGAATTAAGCCTTTCACAACTTTTTCAAGGTGTTAAGTCAGCTGCCTTTCTCCTCAAAATTCTAGAAGCTATGAGACAGTGGCCCTGTCAACTCCAGAGACCAGTGGCAGCTTCTGCCATCAATCCTGGCAGATGAAGGCAGTTCATTGGAATAAAGCTTAGTCTATCTGTCCACCTCCATCCTTCAGCTGTAATGCTCCAGTATTTGTATCCAGCTCAGAGCTATTTATGTTGTCCCCTTCAACTATAGTTTTCATAAATCTGTGCAGCTACATTCCAGAGACTGGTTATACTTTCTTTCTCATGACTGTTGTCTTCAAATACTTGAAGATAGCAACCTTTTTCCCCCATAATCTTTTCTTCTTCAGGTTGGACATCCTCTATTTTTTCAATAAATCTTTGTATGGTACAATTCCCATCATCACTATCACCTTCCCCTGAAAACATTCCACTTCATTAATGTTGTTTCATAAAGATAGTTCCAGGACATAAATGTGACCTGATCAGAACAGAGCATAGCCAAACTATCCTCACCTTCAGTTTGCATTTAATTTTTTTTTGATAGAAAGGAACTTCTGTGCCTTACTTTTTGTGCCTCATTCATATTGAGTATACATCAATTCAGTCCCCCAGATTTTTCCTAAATGAACTATTGTCTAGCCATATCTCCCAATTTTGTATTTAGGTGATTGATCTTATGTGACCAAAATTTATCATTATTAAATTTATCTTGCTTGATTTGGACAATCATTCCAACCTATTGAGAACTCTGGGGATCTTGTGCCTTGTGTGAGGAAGACAATGGTGCAATGGTTGGAGTGCTAAATCCATTGTCAGGAAGACCTAAATTCAAACCCAAACTCAGACACTTACTAGTTGTATGACTCTGGGCAAGTTACTTAACCTCAGTTTGCCTCAGTTCCCTCAACGATAAAATGTGGTAATAATAGTACTTATCTCCCAGGGTTTCTATAAGGATCATATGTGATAACATTTATCAAGTGATTGCTTAGCATAGTGCATGGCACATAGTAGGTAATTAACAAATACTTATTCCCTTCCTTTCTCTCCTCCTTCCTCTTGTTTTACTTATATAATTTAAATGTCTAGCACAGTCCCTGATACATAATAAGTACTTCTTAATAAGAATAATCATTAATTGATTGATTAGTAATAAGTGGTTATTCCCTTTCTTCCTCTTATTTTGTTTTCTGTTTTTATATCTAAGTTCCTAACAGTGCCTGGCACACAGTAGATATTTAATAAATGCTTACATACTGAGTTTTTGATCGGTCAGGTATTAAATATTCCTCGTAGTTTTGAGTCATCAGATTTGATGAGCCTGATCTTTAGTTTCCATTCAAGTGATAAAAGTGCTAACACAAAACCAAGAACAGAGGTATACCTCTAGTTTTACATCCATCCATTACTATTCTATAGTCTAGATATTCATCAAATTCCAAACCATGCACAAAACTAAGTTTATTACCTCTTCTCAAAACCTGTTTATTTTGCTGACTTCACTATCTATCTATGTGGCACCATTACCAGCCCAGGCAATTTGGTGCCAGAAACATGGGTTTGAATCTTGTCTGTGATACTATGTGATTTTAATCAAGTCATTGACCTTTCTTGATCTTAATTGTTGTTAAGTGGTTGCCATGTATAGTTCTCTGATCCTGTCTCCAGTTATCTATATATTATCCTTTCCTCTCCCTCATTCCTCACATAAAATTCATCACCAAGTTCTGGTTTCTATTCTCCTAAATTTGTTTCTTCTCTGTTTTGATTACCACTAACTACCCTCATAGTCTCAGTACCACCCATATGATGACTTGCAATAGCTTACCAAAAGGTTTCCCCCCCTTCACACTTTCCCTTCTCTATCTACATTTTGCCACTCCACTCTGGATCTGAGCTACCATCATTAATAAGTGAGTGAAAGAAAACTCATTTAATCCACTATATTTGACTGGCCCCAAAGCTTCTTGCACATTCCATTTGGCCTTCTACCTTGAAACTAGATCCTACCATGCATAGGATTTTGCCATGTGCTTATTCCTACCCCACTTTCTACCTCTCATTCTTGCTCTGTGAACAGTAATCAAATTAATGCTACCATCAATATTGGAAAATATGCAACAATTAACTGCCCTGTTGTTCCACTTATCATTCCTGGGATTCCCTAGATCAAAGTTTCCTTCCTGGCCTTACTCTTCACAGTAGGATGTCCCCTTATTAGAATGCAAGTTCCTCAAAGCATTAGGGGATTCTCTCACTGTTGTGTTTTTGTCTTTGGTAATCAGAACAATATTTGGCACATAAAGTCACATAATACACATTCATTCCTTCTTTCATTCATTAATCCTTCACACTAAAGCCAAATAAGCCTCCCTGTGCAAAGATGTAGTCCTAAACACAAAATCCTTCAAGAGCTTCCTCTTGCTTACTGGTTAAAATTCAAAATGGTTTGCTATTCAATAAACTTCAGTGACTTCCTATCACCTTCAGAATCAAACATAAAATTCAAAAATCCTTCATACTCCACCACACATCTCCTCCACATCTTTCCCATTTTTACATTTACATCCCCCATTTACATTCATTCACCACTTACTCTACAGTCCTATGGCATTGGCCTCCTTGCTGTTGCTCCCAGCTAAAGTCCCAGCTAAAATCTTAAAGGAATCTTTTCCTAATCTTCCTTAACTCTAATGCTTTCTCTGGGTTCTATTATTTCCAATTTGTTCTGTATATGGTTACATTTTGTCTTCTCCAATAGACTGTGAGCTCCCTAAAGGCTTTGTATCCCCAATGTTTAGCATAGTACCTGGTGCATAATAGGAGCTTATTGATATTTATTGACTGACTATTTGAAGCCTTCAAAATCTGGAATTGCTCTACCTTTCCCATTTTGTTTTATACTATCCCTCTCCACATACATTTTTCTCCTGTCAAACCATATTTTTCATTCATTTGCCACACTTGCCCACCACTGTCTTTTGCTTATATTATTGCCTATTCCTAAAATACTTGTTCTATAAAGCCCAATTTGAGTGCTACCTTCTCCATCAATGAATTAATACACATTAATTAAGCTGCTTGTAATATATACCAGGCACTGTGCCTAGGATACAATTATTTTTTTCAAAATAAACAATCCCTGCTCTCAAGGAGTATCATGTGTAACAAACATGTATGCAAAGCCAATTTGTCTGAATAATAGATCATGGGAAGAGGAATAACATACAATGAAGCTAGAAAGAGAAGTTAGGACCAGATTATGAGAGGCCCAAAGAGCTAGAAGATTTTATATTTTATCCTAGAGTCAATAAAGAACCAATAGAATTGAGTAGGACTTTAACACGGTCCTAACTTGAGTGAATTGGAGTGAAGCAGGATCTGAGACAGGGAGATCAATTAGGAGATCAATACAATGGTCTAGACAAGAGATAATGAGAGCCTGAACTAAGGTGGTGAATTGTTTTGAGAATAAAAGAATAGCTTTATAAGTAGAAATACAGAAATAGCAATGGCAACTGATTGTCATGTGGAAAGAGTAAGGCCTTGAAGCTGACACTGGGAAACTATAATGATGGCAGTTTCCTAAATTGAAATAGGGAAATTTGGTAAAGGGATGTGTTAGGGAATTTCTCAATCTGTTTTCCTAGAGAAAATCTTGCCCATGAGTGAGTCCAAAGACTGGTGGCAAATAAGCTCAGGAGCCCACCTAAAAAGAAAAGATTTACTAGCATTCTAAGGAAGCTACTGACTGAAAGCAGTTTATTCAGAAAATGGTATGTGGCTATATGGAAGATATTTGTCAAAATAATCAATAACCAGTTTTCTGCATCATTTAACTAGATTCATTATGTATTATTTTATCCCTAAAGGAAAACCTATTTTTGGACTTAGGTCCAGGCAATGAAAGGCTCAGCTGTTTGATGCATTAAGCTTGCTTAACCAGGCTGTTAGTTCTTGTGGTTTGACTTGTAGTTCTTGTAAATAGCCAACTGAAAGAACAAGGTTGCCATTTTAATCATACAGTATGTTTCTAAAATGGCATGCACAGGTGTGCTCAAGAAAGAAGGGGGAAGAAAGAGGAGTTCTATTTTGAACATATTGAATTTGAATTGCTTCTGGGATGTCCATCTTGCCAATCAGTTAATGATGCTGGACTAGAGCTCAGGAGAGAAAGACTGGGACTGAATATATAGATTTGCGACTCATCTGCATTAAAAAAAATCATAGTTAAGTCCATGGAAGATAATATGATTACCAAGAAAAAGAATGTGGAGAATCAAGAGAAGGAACACAATAGAACTTTGGGGTTTACCCCAAGGAACAATATTGTAGGGTGTGATATGGATGATGATTACAGAAAAGAAACTGAGAAGGAAACTTTCCCCAATGCCTCCCAATCAGTAATGTCTTTCCCTAATCCCAAAACTTTACAAACAAAGCCATATACAAATGTGAATTATTATAGCACTTTGTTTGTACTTATTCTGCACTCATCATCTAGAAATTGTTCAATATATTCACTCAAACAGGAAGAGATAGAAAGAAAAATTCCATTTAAAATAACTATAAACAGGGGCGGAGCCAAGATGGCAAACTGCGAACAGCTTTCTCTGTGAACTCCCGGGACATTCCCTCAAACTCAGACAAAGTAAGCCTTCCAACTGGTTTCTAAGTGAGAGCAACTCCAAGCATTCGGACTACAACGCACTTCTATCAAAGATCTACAGTGAAAGAACTCCGGAGAAGGTTAGCCTCAGGGGAAATCGGCCGCTGGTCACAATCAGACTCCAGCCGGGGCGGAAGTCAGGGCTGCGATAGAGGGGCGGATTTTGGGCACCCAGGAAGCCCCTGGGAGACGCCTGG